>BOPP01000066.1:3621866-3690309 GCA_017312745.1 Gryllus bimaculatus | reverse complement strand
ATATCTATCCCACGCACCAGCTCCAATCCTATTCAACGAGTCTCAGTGAAGACTCGACTTCTCCTGCAAAGCCACGCTTTTGTCGCTCCACATCTGCAACATTTTTGACATATTGCTGCCTTGAGTTCATGGTGTTACACACCTTCGTCATACCACCACCACCCCAAAATCTAGTACACCTCCATCACTCCAACATCCACAACACCTACACCATTCCCAAATCCGTCATATCGACACCTTCCCAACAACTACCTTCACCTCCACAATAGCCACAATATCTTCCTCACCGCAGCATCCACCTTACATACACCTCCCCATCATCCATCAATCCTCCCGCCCCCCAAATATCCTTCCCCACCGCACGAACATCCACCTCCACCACTTCACCCACCTCCACCACACCCACTTCCCCCTCACCCCCACCCCAACACCCGTTCCACGCAGCCCCTCGCTTATGAGCGGCTAATTATAATGTCATCGTCGCCGTCACCAGCTTGCCGTAATTATTTTCGTGCGCGCGCGCGGAGGCCGATAGAGCTCCCGCGCGAGCGCGTGCGAGGGCGTGCGACGCGTGCGCCCGCCCGCTCGCCAATGTAGTCACGCACGCACGCACCGCGCCACGCACGCGACGGCGGCGTGAGGGGGTGGGTGGAGGACTTGCTCGTGGGAGCCGGACGGGCGGCGGACGCGGAGGTTCGCGTTGGAAGGCACGCCAAGGTGTTGGGGGACCGCCGCGCGGAGAAATGTGCATGGCGAGTGCTGAGGAGGGACGTGCGCTCGGTAGGACTCGGGGCAGGCTGCTTTTTTCTTTTCTCTCTCTCTCTCTGTCTCTCTCTCTCTGTCTCTGTCTCTCTCTGTCTCTCTCTGTCTCTCTCTCTGTCTCTCTCTCTCTTTCTGTCTCTCTCTTTCTTTCTGTCTCTCTCTTTCTTTCTGTCTCTCTCTTTCTTTCTGTCTCTCTCTCTCTTTCTGTCTCTCTCTCTTTTTTTTTGTTGTTGTTGTTGTTGTGCGAATGAAATGTCGGACCGCGCCCCGGCTGGGAAAGTGGATGCAGGTACACCTGCCGGAGCAGTATCCTAACAGCAGGGAGACGGACCGCGCGCGTTCTTTCTTTCCTCAACCTTGTACCATCCTTTTCCTTCACAATGCACGCAAATACTCACACTACGTACAATGTACAGTGTACAATGAGCACTATGTACAATAACTGTATACAAGCACGTACTTCACTAACACAACGTGAGAGGTGGCTTAGGATATCAACGGATGTCACTGCAGTGCCACTGACCGTTCGAGTCCCGACGGTGGCACGATTTTCGGCATTAGCTATATAGCCAGATCGAGTGCAGACGCTCTCTGGAGAATAATTAAAGCGGCCGGCTACTCTGATTGGTAGTTTTCAGTGGTTTCCCCGATCAACACCCGGCGAATCCCAGAGCAATGCCCTGAAACGGGCCATGTACCGCAGGTGAGCTTTCCTTCTTCTTCCTTGGAAACGGAATTATCTTAGTACAACTACATTTCAAATGCAACTTATTAATTACTATTATCTCTGCTCAAATAATCTTATTCAATTTCTAGTTATTAATAGAAGTAAAAAACGCCCCCCCCCCTAATTTTCGCTACAGATATAATTGTTCCATTATATTCATCGATTTAACTAATAGTTTGCGCGTCAGTATTTGAGTACCATTTATTCTCAGACGAGACAGTTATGCATTTCATTATTTAAATAAGGAGATTATCTCAACATTTTAACTTATCTCATTTTCACATGCATAGAAAATTGTTGAGGGCTTTCCTTTCTTTGAACTCTTTCTGTATTAAATCGGTTACTGTGAACTTACACGCTTGTTTCGCACACTGAAACTTATGAAATATTTACACGTTTATTTAATCTGATTGTTACATGTCACACAGCCTACCACACGATTACCATATGTGTTACAATGACAAAAGAAAATACATTTTGAACATGAACGGTACAGCATGCAAAATATCTTTAATGTTGAGAACAAGTTCCGTGCTTGCGTTCATTCAGTGGTTCGATACCTGAAAGGGTGTGTTCCGCATTTTTCAAAGGATACTGTCGTGGCCAATTTCACGTTCTCTTTATCAAAAGAAACGTGCTGCCAGTCATTAGGCCTACTCAGAGAAAGGTTGTTCCGTGGAATATGATACTTTCTGTCTACGCAGCTCCATTATGTGAAGTTGAGAATGTGATCGTGAGAAACAGTTATTTGCGGTGTGCTGCCTCATAAGACACGGAACACGCTATGCCTAGAGAAAGTATAATACATCTAAATTCTTAAAAACATGAACCCAAATAACACTTTTGCTTAGTCATTTTTTAACAACACGCACGTTTCCCATCAAATATTAAATATTTTAATCACAGAAGAAATGAACATCAAATATTTTATTAACAGAAGAAATGAACGTTAGCGTATGTGGTTACAGAACTTTTATACCTGCATAACAGAAGTATGGTAAAATGTAACAATTCGATGTATCAGCAGTCAGAAAATTAAATTAACACATTTTGCCCTTGATTGTTAATAAATAAATTTCTTACTTAAAGCAATAATAACTAAATTTCTTATTTAAAGCATAAATAAGTAAATTTCGTATTCAAAACACTCAGAATGATTGGTCAACAAAAGGCTCGCCATAGGTAAAAAGCAACAAGACAAAAAATAAGGTAGAGCACTACAGCTGCATATTAAACTATAGATACATTTTTATATTAAGCAATGCAAAACATAAAATATTAATATGCTATTGTAAATTGGGGATTGATATCTTATTGGAAAATGAACATTAGTATTAGTAAGGCATACTTGGAAACAAATATGAATCTTATAATTTCCATTACGTAAATTACTTAAAGGATTCGAAAATACATTGCGAAATAAAAGAAAAAAGTAACTAATTTAAGGACGGGAGTGGTATTCATGTAGAAGGATTAAGCCAATAGCATCAAGTGATCAATCGGAATTTTTGACTGAAATTTTCTGGCATTCGAATGAAATAAAATCATCAAAAGCAACTTTTCTCATTAACAACAAATAGCTAAGCAATGAAATAGATTGATAATAATAAAAAACTGAAAAAACGCATTTCCCGCCTCTGTCTACAATACAAGACTGAAACTTAAATCCAATAACCACATTTAAATAAAAAAGAAATCTCGTCCATAAAACCAAAAAAAGCACAAATGGGCCTTTCACTCTTTTATGCACCCACAGAACTTAAAAACCCAATCATCCCCCTCGTCCAAAGCAATTAACTTTTTCTTTTCGTACGTGACGCGCCAGGGTCGGTGGGCATTAGTTGTCGGAAGGAGGGGTGGGACGCAGTGAGTAACCAGAATTCGCAATAACCTTTCACGCGTCTGTCCATCGCTACGCAGTCGCTCAAAATTTCAGAGCGCTACAGAAACCATTTCTGCCTCGACCCCGAGCCCCAGCACTTCAATCCCTCTCTCCCTCTCTCTTCCTCTCCCAATCGTTTGGAGTCACGCGGGCTTTTTTTCCAGAGCACGCGTGCGATTCGCCGGGTCTTCCATACCGGAAGTAATTTGCGTCGCCAGGGAAAAGCCGAAGAGGCTTTGGTCCTCGGTGTATGGTGTTTTGGAATTGACTTAAGATTCGATTTCATGTTGCAAGAGAAAAATTCTGCATGGTCGTTACTTCGACAAGGTTAGAAATTCTCCTCCATTCATTTTATTTAGAATGTAAAAATAATTGATAATGTTTCAGCGATTAAACAATACTAATACGTACCGTCGAGTTCTTGGAATTTTAAGTATCAAAATAACGTTATATTTTGGGAATATTTTGAATCCTGACGAGAAGAAACTTCATTTACGGCCATACTCTACAGAAAAGGTCTCTCAGAATATTTATGCATTTTAAAAATGATAAATAGGAAATATCAACAAAATTCCAACCTTTAAAAAATCGGTCACATTTAAAAAATACGCTGAATATATGAACTTCTCTTTAACGCTTCATTGCAAGTAATAAATCATGCAACATTCTATTATTACCAACTTGCTTGAATTGAGAATAACTGTACTTTGTTTTCAAAGATTATTTTTGTAATTTTTTCTCACAGAGCACTAAAATAAATCAACATATTTTAATCGAAGAATCAAACTATGTAAGTATTTCTAGCGTGAGAGAAACTCCAAACATCTTGATTGAAAATTTATATGACACTAACAAAGACAGTACCTAAGAGTCGGTGACAATAAGTATATTTATTTTCAACACAAATAATAGCGCTGTACAAAACGTTTTTAAATTTCGTGGTGATAACTTATTTAAGTAAACATTCGTACTGAAACGTAAGAAATCTGCATGAGTTAATTAATGAAACTTGAACAGTTTGGGTTTTCTTGATACAACAACAAATTTAACTAAAGCACACATTTTCTACATTATAAAGAGCCAAATTGATGTTTTGAAACTCACCAAGATTTTACCAGTGCATTCCTTTTTCAACCGCTCAAAGATAATACTTAATTTTTATAAAATATGTCATTTGTTCCGATTTTCCATTGCATGTACATTTGAATATACTTTTATTTCCTCGGTTCCAAATATTTCCCTTAATACTACAATAGCGTTTGCGCCATCTGAAAGGGAAACTAAGAAAAAAATCATTGCGTGGCAATTCAGTGGACCCTTGCAGTAACGTCTCTCGACAACACTTGAAATCGTAAATATGTCCCAACACTATCTGACATTAAAACGCAAAGATTCTGCAAACGAAGTATACGAGTACCACGAAGTTTCGTGCGTGCACAAACTCCCTCACTCACGTTCGTAAACGGGGAATCCCCCACAGCACAGTGGGTATTCGCTTCAAAATTTTTGGAGAAAATATAAAAGCACGTAATACATTATAATTGCAGAAGTTGGAATTTGTACCTAAATACATTAGTTGATTATATTGAACCTACTCCAATTGTGTTTATTTGTTCTAGACTGATAGGAGGTTATCCAATTTTCTTATTTCATAAGATAAATTCTTGTGTATCTCTCCATGTAAATGCCCAAAGTGTACATGAACGAGATCGTATAAAACGCCTCGAATACCTGTTTGTAAAAGTATTAATAAGAATATTTTTTAAAGTATCAAATATGCGAGATTTCTTCATTAAAATAAGCAGGGAAAACAATAGCAGGTAGAGCGTGATTTAATAAAAATGTGTCGAAATCGTCGCTAAATTGACTGAAGAAAGGAACACAAAACCGCCAACACACTAACATTACTCATGTACAATAATAACAATAATAATATAATAATAGTAATAATATTATTAATAATATTAGTACTACTACTACTACTAATAATAATAATAATAACAACAATTTAATTAATATGTCATCGTCTTTTATCTCTTTATTGTAAAAATATTCTGACATTTTCTAGAACAGACATATTAACATTATTTTTAACCTAATGATGTAAAGAAGTCCATACCAACAGACACGAAGTTTATACACTGACTTGCAATAGCGATAATTTTATATGAAATGCTACCCAATGGTTTTAAAGGCCCGAATAAAGGTCGGAACGTTAAAGAAAAAGAAAATATTATTAATGTGTCTGCTTTCGAAGAAAAAGATCAACATGATTTAGAGTAAAGAAGAAATAATATTTAATAAATTATTCTGTCACCCCACGATTGCCATTATAATTATTAACGTAGAGTATTAGGAGGCTAGTCAACTCCAAGATAAATTATTAGTTTCTTATATTATTATTATTATTATTATAAACAATGTCTTTGTTAGTGATGATGTGTATATCTTAAGACCTGCTTTCCACCCAACGACTATTACAAAACACAGGACGAAACACTATTTTAACACTGAAATATTTTGCAATAGCGACCTACAAAATCAGCCCAATGACTTGCCGTCCACCGACCCACTGCGCGACCCACCACGCAACGCCCCTTCGCGAGCCCGCGTGCAGACTCCGTCAGCGGCGGCAGCGGGCAATCAGCCGCAGGGAGCGCGGGCCGCCGCGAGTGCGTGCGCCCTCGGGCCTTCCCCCTCCCTTCCCCTTCCCCCCACCCCTCATCCCCCCCGGCCGCGGCCGCTCCCTCCGCGCGGCGCCGCCCTCCGGCAGCCGGTGCAGCCAGCAACCCCGAGTCAGCACCAGCGGAGCCCTCCCGCCTGCTCGCAACAATGAAGAATTCAGCCGACCGACCAACCATCCCGAGGGTGGCCCGTGCGGGGATGGTGGCGGAGGATTCGGTGATGAAGACTTATTGAGGACATAATGGGGACGGGAAACGGTCGTAAATTTCGAAGTAATAGAATGTTTACGAGTGACCAGAGAGAAAATTGCGCTGTTATTTATTTTTTAAAACTTTAACGAAAAATAACACAAGTGCAGAATAATAGATAAGATCAAAATTATAACATAACTGATATGCCAGGTATACAGACTTTCCAAAGCGCTGACAAAAAATGTATTCGAGTTGCAAACTCTAATATCCAATTTTGGAGCAATCAGGTAGAGATTTTTCGACAATAATTTTATGTATAAGAAAACAAAGTATTTGATGATTTGGTATTGATGGTTTTGGAACCGACGACGGACTCAGAGCAGAAAACGGTCGTCAATTGTAAAATAACAGAAAGTTTGCGAGTAAACAGATAAGAAACTAAATTATTAAATATTTTTTGAAGATAAATCTACTTTTAAGGGAAATAGTACTGCTTGAGTGTAACATAATTGAGTTCAACAAACACCAAACACAAATAAGATAATACCAATATTCCAACAGTGATCTCACATGTCGGTTTGGGAAAGTGTTACTTTAACAGTTGTCCCACAGTAGAAGAATCGCAAAGGGCATTACGATTGGAAAACATAATTAAACCATAATTTTTCAAGAACAATAATACACGCCAGACAAAATTGTTGTTTTATTGGTATTATTACTGTTGGTTCATCCAATTCTACCATTATAAAAATCAAAAAAGATGTACAATATGAATAAATCCGGGGGAAAAGTATAAACTTAACAGAAACATATTCGTATTCGTTGGACTTACATTTACAACTTTTCATTAAAAGATGACACAATTCTTGAAAGATTGCATCATTTTGGAATAATCATGCACACTACCTTACAAGAGATGAACTAGTACCTCCCTAGTGTGATTTATAGTCTCGTAAGTGTTCTCGCTTCTCTTCTTCAATAAACAAGCATTAGTAGCATACAAGAACAAACGGATCCGAAACCCATCTTTATTTTCATATCAGATGTTTGTAAACGTTACGCTCAATTGCTCAGAAAACAAAGCAAAACAAAAACCAGTATTCCACTCGATCGCTCAATAAACCACCGGATAAAACATACGGACGTACGACCCTTATGTCCCCTTGTGTACTTTGCTTTTACTACGTGCAAAGAACACATAAAAAACTTCTTGGGAAAGAAGATAACTGCCTCTTCCCCGTCACTCGGGCAGGAAATTTCTGGAAGGAAAAAAACGCGCTCAATACAGCATACATTTCCGTGGGAGTCTTGGAAGGCGAATAGCAGCACAGCCGGTCGTAGGGACCCTGCCCCGAGAATAGGAAGTTGCTGTAGTTAACAGAATTTCCCCTCGCCAGTTCTCCTTCAATGCACGGCATTGCAACACGCGGTGCTCTTCCTGAATCTCCCCTCTTTCTCTCGTGAATCATACGCGAAGATTCGTTCTGTTCACGATCGCGTGATCTTTTTTTTGTCGATGGATCATATTACGATTGTGGCATGAAGAACAAAAGAGCAGATAAGTGGCAGCTCGAGTACGATTTAATACTTCGATTAACTTCGTTACACGATGTATGCTTTGATAAATCGTGAACTTACAAGGAAATACGGCAAACTGGTGGATGTGCTGTTCATTGCTGCGATTTAAGGACATCTTGTACGATTGGATAGATTTCTTACATTGAAATTGAAGTTGCGATGCTTTCTTCTTCATTTAGTTACGTTTTTTTCTCGTTCAAGTAACCAGGAATGGATGAGAAGAACATAAAATGGAGGGAAAACCCTTCGCCACAAAATGCATTCTAGGGATGAATAAGTTCGTGATACACTCATTCACATTAACCAACGAATCGCAATGCTCAGTCGGTTACGCATTTTAAAAGTGCAAACTACAACTAGTATCGTTGGAAACTTTGAGCTACTCACATTTTTGGGCAATAGATATTTTACGCAGTTTTCGCGAGTGGCATTCATGTGGCGAGAGACACAAAACTGATACAAAAAGATTGAAATTTCAATCTGCTGGATACATTCGTCTCTCCTCGGAGTGCAATTAAAGAACATTTTGAATTTATCAAAAAATTTCAATTAGTATTGTCAGGATTAGGAAGATTATCAGATTAAAATTCAAATCTTAAATCTACAAGTAAATTGCTTGCTCAATAAAATACAGTTTTCTCCTCAAATGCAATTAATTATCCTTTAAATATGAAAGGTTTTAAGCATTTCTGAAGCAAACAATAACATCCTAAATTTCTCCCTATGCTGTTCTAGTGTATCATTAATGCAATTCATACATTTAATAAAATTCATTCTTACTTCCATAGTTCTAATAAAACAAAATTCGAGCATTTTTGCGCAAGCATTCACCTCAGATTACTCGCATATTACTTTTTACACGAGCGCAGCTGACGTCTGAGTAAAGTTTATTTTCTTTGCTGGAAATCTCTTTCTGAGGATGCTGCCTTCCCTTTCTTATTCTTCCGCCATACCCCCTCGCCCCGCCACTTGCTCGGAGTTGCACTTGGGACGACCTTGAAAGCAGCAGCTGTCCGCCCGACAGGCCGGCCAGGTACCTGGATTCCTGAGGTGTCTGCCAGCACGCCAGCTGCCGCCCGTAATCACGTTTCCTCGTATCATTGCCAAAACAGAACATGGCGAAGAGATGTTATATCCTGCGTGGACTATGCACGGCCTTCATAGAATGTTCAATTAACCTAATTACCCATATAATTCTATAGAAAGATTTTTTCGAAATTAACCTGAAATATCAGATAGGGTACCGTTTTATATTTCTTTTTAGGTCATCTTCGTAAGAACCAAAACTTGTTCGATACGATCTCGTTGGTTTGAGAAAAGAGCTGTGTACCTGGCTTGGCAAGCAATTGCTTTGCCGCTAATCTCGTTTTCTCGCCCCACCGTCTTAACAACTCTTCACGAAGGAAAAATGGGTAATGCGAGAACAGTTACGACTGACCTTCACAAAAAGTCATCAATTAACGAAATTACCAAGAGAAAGGTTTCTTTGAAATCTGACTCGAAACATGAGATTGTCAACTGTTTCACATTTCCTTTAGAGTCAACGAGTACCATCGATTGCAGTATTTAAAAAAAAAAGTGATAAAAAGGTCCAAATAAATAATAATTGTCCCACAGTATTTTCAAGGCGACTCGATTACGGTATACGGACATGAAAAATGTAATTGGAAGTAATCACAGTCTGCACTTGCACGCGAAAAAAAGTTATACTCCGCGTGGACTATAACTTAGGTACCCTGTAAATGTTCAAATGACCTCCTTTTCTAGATAAATTTCTTAAGATCAATTTGAAATCTCTCTCGAACTATACAACGAAGACGTGTTCGTTAGGACGGGTTGGGAAAATAGCAGAGTATTTTTTTTCAAGAGTCAACACTAATTGCACGTTTTCATAACATAGTCCGCATAAGGCAAAATCTTACCAAAATGATATTGAAATTAAACAAAAATGAAACTAGTGGTGCTGTAATGACACTTTCTTCTTTATAACTTTTTAATTTCCGAAAGTTCCAAGAGTTCAACGGAAATTAGAGCTGCCTCATTAAAGCATTCTTCATTATATCCTAGGGAACCATTTAAACGAATTATTTGTAACATTTTTAATGAAATTATGGAAGTTATGGTTAGGGCTTCTTCCTCAAAATCAAAATATTCCTTTCAAATTCGCAGGGTCTGGAGTTCAGCCACATCGATCGGGGAATTTCTATTTTGGTGAAAATCCTCTACCGCTAGCCTTGACCACTGACAGTTACGGTTACATCTGAGTTTAACAGTTACATCTGTTTCAAGGTCACTGAAACGAGGGTTCTGACTACTTAAGAAGTTAGAGGATACATTTAGGAACAATATTAATCTTTTTTTATTACAAGGCCCATGCGTTGTTTGATTGATTGATTGATTGATTGTAAAAAAAATTGGCACTTTTTCGCATCAGCTTTATAATACTTTCTCTTTTGTACGTAAGTATGTAGTGAGTAAGAAAGTAATACAGCGCACAAAATAAATTAGCACTGTGAGTACTTCTGAGTTTAGATATTGGTAAGTGAAAAAGAAAAAAAATACTGTAACATTCTCAAGTTTTGCAAATTATTACCTTCAATTACAGCCATTAAAAAGCACGAAATCGTTCCCAAAATATTGCAAAACGATCAACAATACTTGTAATTGTGCAGTTAAATAATTTAGAGCACTTGAGAACATTCCGAAGAAATTCCGAATGCTCCAAAGAAATTTCCGAAACATTCCGAAGAAATATGGTTTCATTTCTCTCTTCTCATATTTGCTCTTTCTTCCTTGCCAATACTTCAAATAGCAAAATATGAGATGTCGAGTGAATATGTTGATGACTCCGTTCTCCTGTCCGATTCTTTAATTCCTCTTTCCGTCTGCAATACAATACTACCTGCGGTTGTCGTTTCGAATCTCATATTGCAACCTGATAATTCACAAGAAACTGACTACTTTTTTACATTCCTACAGAGCTGGCAGTACAATTCAAAATAAATTATGTTTCTTCTAAGGCGTGCACACGTGAAGGAATTTAATGCACAAGAAATATCTGTATTTGGTATTGCTTGTTTTGTTATGTCTAAATAAATAATAGTTACAGGATTTATAGAGCAATAATGTTAAAAAGAATATTTGAAATCTGTACGTAATTTAGTAAAACTTGCTTTTGGATTTAGTATCTCTCTCTTTGGGATGAATAGTTCTTTTAATAGACTAAGAATATTTGTTTCTTAAACATTAACTGAATGCAATTATTGCACTCTTAATAAAAATGTGATTACGAAATCAACATCCCATAGATTCGAATGATTGATTTTACTTTCAACTACCAAGTTTCTACTTTCAACTGCTAAGTTCAATATCGCTTGAGCACTTCATTTTAATGGACAATTCTTCGGTTGATAAAGAAAATGGGAATTAATGTAGCTAAATTTGGTACTGTCAACTGATTTTTTTCAAAAGGTTATCATGGATGTTGGGTCGCCCCAGAGCAATTTGTACAATCCTTCCTTTTAGACCTCGTTACATTGCTCAAAATGCAGTCTGTGTAATTACCTTGCCCGCAACTTTGCGATGTCTGCTTTTGATAGCTTAAAACAGTTATGTAGAGATTCGAAAACACAGGAATTGGTTTTCATTTTATCTGACCGATCGTAAAGGAAACTACGAAAAATGCAGTACAAACACACTATTTCTAACAGAGTATACGAAACGAAACTAACCTTGAGTGAATCCGCACGAATCAATATTTTTCCCCATTGTAACGCACGGTCCCAGTTTAGCTATTCACGACGCTCAGCCAGTGGACTCCAAGGTTATTTTGTTTTTGGCAATACATTCACTCCCCACTGTCGGGAGTACGTTTTATGCCACTAGCCCCTAAGGGGAGCTCGTTTTGGGTGCCAGACAGTTCGCTTTAGTCTCAGCTTTCGCATTGCGGTTCACTACGAGCGAGCTAGAATTTGCATCAACGTCCCTCGCACTACGAAAGAATTAACGAAAAAGACAGGACGGAAATCTCCGTGCTACCTAGAGCGCTAGGGAAACACTTGCAGGGTTGAGGATGTTAGGGAGTTCCCATGGCAACAATTCAAATCAGACAATCGAGAGCACTCCGTTGTCATGGCAACGAAGGAACGTTTGCATCTCCTTTCGGCTCCGACTGTCGTTAACGTTTTTTTTAAGGTTGAATGGTGTCGACCGAGGTTCCGGGAGATGATACTGTCGTATGAAGTAGAACGTTGTAAGCCTTTGAAGATAAAAAATACATTCCTAAAAAATAAAAATAAAAGCACGAAAAAAGTAATTACTAAAAACGGTACCTACACTATGGCTAAAAATAATAAAGCACGCGTTTTTTAATTATGGACGACTATATCTTAATAGATTAACACACCCCTTACCAGCGGTGTGTTAGCGGTGCCTAGAAATTTATAACTGCAATCAAACTGTGACCACACGCCCCTCGGTGACGTCCAGACTGCTGCGCCCTGTTGTTACTCCAAGTCTCACCGAAATTGTCTTAGGCCCATTTTTGCTACAAGATTCCATTATGTTCATCCTAGCCCAATGGTTCGCTTCTGTGCTGGAACTTTTCTACCGGAAGAGGGGACAATTCCTGTTAGCAGCATTATCATAATCGGTAGTCTGGTGTCACATAGTGTCTTTTATCATTACCGAGTAAGGCTAAGGGATAAGAAGATGAGAGGATTGCGTGATCATACTTTGGACACTGCGCACGCGTTGACACAATCCCAACTTTGCCTTGTACGGGAATCGAACCCACATTTTCAGTTAATTTGTTCTTGGATGTCCCTGCTCCAAACCCTCTCCCACCAGACAGGCTATTGACAATAATAATATAGTTATAATAACCACCTACACATCCACATACTCACTTGTGATAAAGGCGGAAGGCTTTTGCAACATGTTTTCTAAAGAAATTAAACGAACTTCAACGACCAAAAAGCTTCTAAACTTGGGACAGAGACAGCTTGCAAAGTCCAGATGTAAAATGAACTTATTCTGTGACCGATGATACTGAAATTATTATTTTTGTTAATATTTTACTAGTATTACCATGACTACCTGAATCCATGCAAAATTGAAAGTCCCAAAAGGGTAAAGGGCCTCAGTGTAAATATATAGGCATGTGAAGTGTCTCATGTGTCATACTATTGCTGGATATTGCTGGACCATGATGCAACCTTCCTGATAGCCTGAAATGCCTATTAGAGTTGGGAAGACGTAGCATTGCGATCTAAACGTTAGCAGCTGTGCCTAGGACGCGGCCTGCAGACCTAGTCGTCACAGATTCCGATATCGGAAGCCTACGCTCTCATATAGGAGATATGTTGTAATACGAAGTTTGGGTTTCAACTGCCGCTATATTTGATTCTACTTCGGGGTCTGAGGAACGGTTTTGGTCGTAAAATGATGTAATGAATAAATGACAGGAAATATACATTCATTGTTTTAATTTTAAGATATGGTAAAAACTGTGTTTAAGACATAAAACCTGTTACTATGAGGAAGCGATAACACAGCTACGGCCCACTAACCTTGACGAAAAATGACGAAATTTGGTTGGGTAAAAATCGTAAAACTTCTTTCTAAATTAAAACTCTCGGTGTTTTAAATACGTAGATAATAATAACAATAATAACAATAATGACAATAATAATAACAAGATTAATAATACCCTCCATATCATTATCTTCTCGCACGCCTCCGCAAAGACCGGTCCGCTGCATCTGATGCTCCGCTGGTCCGTGGCGAGCGCGTCTCTCACACGCACCCTGGCGGCAGCGGCGGCGGCAGCGAGGGGCGGCGGGGGCACCAGTCATCGGGGGGTGGTATTTGCCTAATGGCACGAGCGGGCCCTCGCTCGCACCCTCTGGTGGCTGGCTGGCGTGCAGTCACTCGCGTGTTCCTCCCCCCTCCTCTCCCCCGGCTTGGTCTTCTCTCTTCCCGTTCTTCCGAGCCGAGGGAGCACGCGGCGGGTGAGCGTATTTCGTACAGGGATATCGAATCGGGAGGTATATCGATTGGGTGAATAAAATCCGCCGAGCTTCATGTGATTGGGAGGCGATCTCTTTTAGTTCTCTGCTCTTCTGATCCAAGAGAACGGGAATGGATGAGACTATTTCGTATCGGGTTATCGAACACGAATATATAGTGCGAGTGAATAAATTTGATTGCGTCTCAAATAAGTGCGCAGTGCTTTATGCGATCTTCTTTATGTTTGGTTTTAATCTAACAAGATTTTTTCTATCTCAGATAGCAGATGGAAGTGAATTTAAAATTTCCAAATTTCGATGTGACGTGGATCCTTGAGATATGGTTAAAGCGATAGGGCTAATGCTTGCGAATTCTCTTGATCAATTCCTGTTCTTTCGGCGTAATTGAGACAAGAGGTGTGAAACTATTTCACATGATGAACACACACTGAAGCATACAGTTACTGAGGCTTAAATTTGCTTACATGTTAACAGCGCCGCTAAGATCTTCTCCCCTGGATTTCCCGTTATAATCTGAGGGCTATGGGCAAGATAGAGAAAGAGGTGGGGAAACTATCTTGCATCACAACATCGAATCCTTATAAGATTACGATCGGCGGAAAAAATCTGTAGAAACTGAAGTAAATGATTCGCTATCTCTGCGATCTGCCTTGTCAGCTCCTCCCACTGTTTTGATCTGTGTGATAAAGAAGAATGGAATCTCGTTTATTTCTAGGGCATCGAACCCAGAACTATTGATTGAACATACAATTGTACGAGTATTGTAAGCGATTAAACCACCATCCCTCAAATATTTCTGATGGTCGCTTCCAGTTTTATTAATTTCAGGGGTTTGCTATCATGATGTTTTGAAATGAATAGTAAACTTCATCCGATGTTCACCATTCTCAGTCATTATCTGCATTTTCCCTGATGTTGTAATCTGAGCCAGATTCGACAATTTTTTGTAAGACTTGAATTATTAATAATTTATAAATTATTGATCTTTTAAAATTTACCTTTTTGTGAACTTTGTCGATGCATTTATTCCAGTTTCTAAGTTTGATCCATTTTCTGGTTTCCATGCGTTTTCTGTTCGTGAATTTCTAAAAAGAAATTGAACAAAAGTATTCCTGAAAACAAGCATATGGTAAGGTTGCTTTCCGGAACTAATAAATGCTGAAAACGTAGTGCAAACAAAAATAATAATCAAAGAATTGGGGCGAAACGATCCCTTCTCTAGATTATGAGAATGCGTCTTCTCCTCGATATATTGTTCGAATATCAATTTGAGCTCCAATGTCTTAAAATCATCTCAAAACAATAATTTAATTCCGTAATACTACTTACACCAGGCAGGTTCTTACTGTTCACGAACCTTATTAAACAAGTTTGCATAGCGTTTCATTTTGAAATCTATTTGCGAGCCACAATTTCTTCAAATTTTTAAAAACATACCACATTACATATGAAGTTTTGAGAATGGAAATCCGCCATTGTTTTTTGAAAAACTTCCATTTACTTAAATATTCAGTGATACTAACAGTATTTTGATCATAATATTTTAGAAGTGTGAAGCTTCGCATTTCTCACTCACAAGATACGGAGACACGTCTGTGTACAATTGGAAAATGCCAAGCTGTGTACAACGATTTCCAGTAGGCAGGTTTCTACACTGGTTCCAACTTCCTCATCTACAGATTCACCCTCTGGTCTGCTCTCCGCCGCTCGCTCGTACAGAATCGTTCTTCCCCTTCCCCCTCTCCTCTAGCACTCCCTCGCCAATCGTAACGTGCACACGCGCCGGAATTACGATCTCAAAATCCACCCCTCCTCTCTTTCCGCCCCCTTCCCCATCTTCCTGCTCCCCGCTACGCTGTACAAATGCCACACTCCCGCTACGAGCGGAATAAAAAAATGATTATGAAAATTAATGGCTTCAATCCCTCAAAGCCACAGTTTCCTTTCCGGCGTCCTCTGGCCTTTTAGTACAAACCGTGCCCCCTTCCCCTCAATTTTTTCTCTCACTCTCTCCCTTGGATCATCGAGGATTACGTGCGTGCTTCTATTAAACACTTATTACTTTCAAAGCGATGCTTTTGTTCGAGTCATGAAAAGGAAATGGACGTTCTTCTCAAGCAGGCACTTTGAATTCGAGCAATTTAGGTAGATGGCTCTTCAATTAACAAGGAAGGTCACCCGATGTGTCGACAGTCAACGGCGGGGTTGCTCCTCTGGTTGGCAAAGTGCCGCCTGTCTGCTGTTTGGCCCAAGACTGAAATAGTTTCAGAGGAGCACGATCCCAACGTGCCACGGCAAATTTGGAGATTCGCTGTGGACAATTCTGTGACTCCTGACGAACAAAACGAATCAACAAAAAAGGAATTAAAAGCACTGAATAATGTAAATACTTGAACGAGTCAGCAAAGAATAATAATGCCTACAAATCGCGATGTTGACAAATTGTAGTTTGTTTATTTATTGACGTTTCCATATAAACACGTATATCTGTCAGATTTATGAGAGCTAACAGCGTGAAGAACGTATCAATAAAAATGCTACGCTGTATGAAATACTTATTCCCAACACATTCGAAGTCCATCAAACATAAATAAAACACCAGGCCGGAGAAACCTCGAAAACATATAAAATGTGAGTTTATAGCCTGACCACTTCCGAGAAAAGCTCTATCCCCCAAACGGAGTAAAACAAACATATATCGATCTTACCAGCAACAGGCAACTCCGCTGCGACACACAGCTACGCAGACCAAACGGACGCACGTTGCACGGCTGAGCACATACAACGTCAAAACACTTCACTGTCAACGCATTCCATGTGACCACACAGTACTCCCTGCATGCACACACACACACACACTGTTTGGTTTCACCTAGCTGTACTTTTCCAACCTTCCTCCCTTCTCTATGCACTTCAGTATCACGTCATGCGTTTGACAAGCAGACAGACACAACAACAACAGCACAAAAATATCACAAATCACCACACGTCGTGACAGACGGTTCAGTTCCGCGTGAGCATGCCTCAGGTTCACTTCCCGCGTGTAGCTGCGATCACGCTGCTCTTGTCGTCATCGGCGCCGCAGCGCCGGTTGTCGTAGCCGGCCGGCCGACTCCCTCGCCGGTTCACGCGCACTGACAGCCGAGAGCGGCTGGTCGCCGGTGGCGCGTAGAGCGGAGAACGGGTGCTCCACTGCTCCGTACTCGATGTGCCCGCGCGAGCGGCCCGCCGTCGTCTGGAGCGGAGGCGCTCGCCGCGCGCGCTGTTCCTTCGCCCGCCGCTGGCGGCGCTGCTGTCCCGCGCTGCCTCTTGCGCGGGCGCGACGGGTGTAGAAGCACGCGAACGTAATTGAAGGGTTCATAACCACAATCATTCTCGAATTTCTTCAGGACTTGGGGAATGTTTTTGCGAAAGCTGCCCATCAATCGGCCACCTTCGATTTTTTTTTGTTTTTTGTATTGTATGCCAATCTGGGTTATAGCTCCCCTGATTGGCGTACACCCGCGTACTTGAAACAAAACCGTAAATCTTTCAGTGTGAATCAGATTAATTATTTCATATCAAAATAACAGCTGAGTCGTACATTGAATTAGGTTGTGTTATAACTATTACTCACAATGCTTCACAGAGCTTAAATCATTTAAGAAAGTTCTATTAGATTGAAAAACATCATTGAATTAATCAATGCTATTACAAACATATCTAATACTTATCAGTTGTAATGTTGAAAATATATTACAGTAATATCTGTCTGAGTCGTAATATTGAAATGCACACCGCAATAAGTAGTGCTGAAGGTAATCGAACCTATACCACCTTTATTCTTTTACTCCATTCTATTATTTTACTCTATTCTATTACTTTATTCTTACAAGAAATTTAAAGACAGAAATTGGAGCAGTTTTTGAGAATATTTTGAAAATGTCCGGGGGTCTTCATGTAAAGTGCCCCCAAATTTAGAAGGATTTTTTTCAAAATCTCGGCGCTGTGATTGAAGCCTGATCGACTGGGCAATATCCATTTTGTAAAAATTCGTACGTATGGTTTAGGCACTAGTGGTGTTCACAGGCTGACAAACCGACGGACGTTTTGCCGTCAATTGGTTTTTCGGTATCAAGAACCCACAAAATAGGGATTCTGGTGGCTACAACACGAGTTACAGGATTTCTTTCTGAATTTAGCAACTGTATTTATCCACGTTTTCGATATGAGGGCCAGCCAATGAATTTTTGCTGCCAAATCCGCCGTTTTTTCGTGCAGCATTACATAACTTTCCCTATACTACCTATATTACTCCGTATATACGTAAGTATACAGGGAATAGAAAATATGTAATAACATAAAGTCTGGAGTGTACTTGAAAGGGAAAGATGTCTGCCGAAATCCCCTTCAATTCGTTCCAGCGATAATTACCTGTGTTTCATTAGCAAAAGTTTATATCATCGTCTTTTACTGTAAATAAAACGTCAGGCTTCAAAATGTCGTCAAGTTGAACTACTTGAAAATTTCACGCAAAATAATTTTTTGTGAAAATGAAAATTGCACACTTTCAAAATAATGGCTTCGAAATATCCCAAATACTAGTGATTATTTATAAAAACCTCTTAGGAAAATATGTAAAATCTCTCCTGATAATAACCTACAAATTAAGATACACGAAACCCTTAATTCACAATCTGCAAATGAATGCAAACATGTAATTATATCGCCCACTGAAAACAACGCAAACAGGAAAATTATGCGACCGCCCGCGCAGAGTTCTCAGTGCACTTTAATATCAGTGGAGAATTTGGGGGATAAAATGAGAAAAGTTGAGAAGCTCCTGTTTCAAGTTGTCAGGCGCAATTAATGTCACGTATGCACATCAGTGCCTGCCTCCCCCCTTTGGCCCCCGGAAACTACCGTGGGTGTGTGACCCCTGAAGCACTTTGCTGAATCTCAGAGGAGACGTATTTATTCGCCAAAGTAATTAACAACGCATTTTCCTCGCTCCCATTAGTAAAACGTCACTCCTGTTCTCAGAGTTATTTAATTCAAACGAGATTGTCTCGGTAATTATTGTTCCGTGGGATGGGGACCTACTAGGAATTCAACCAAATTTGACACTCATTATCTTGTTGCATGTTAATGAAACGTGTTAGGTTCGCTAACATACGGGGTTACAGAGTTCATGGTTTTAAATCATTCATTTAAATAACCTGTCCCACCGTTTCCTGCAGGTTTTGTCGTTTTATTTGCATATTTTCTAAACGACGATCACGCGTTGCATGGCGTGAGATTCCGTCTCGCTTGTAATTACGAGCGGGCTTTTTCTTTAAGGGAGCGTCACATTTGGGATTGTGGTAAGAGTGAATGGCACTGTTGAACCCGAGGTGAAGTTGTCTCGATTTGAATGCAATGAGTGAGATGTCAATATGATGGACGCTTGTGGTGATAGCTAGCAATCAAGTGGTAGTGAAGCGATAAAATAAGACTTTGAAAAACATGTACTCTGGTAAAGGTGGTTCAGGGCTTTAGTTCTTGTCTCTGCAGTCCCTCTGATCCGGAGGTCCTAGGTTTCAATGCCGACGGTGGCAAAATTTTCGACACTAGTTTATAAGCTTGGTCGATTTCAGTCCCTATCTGGAGGAGAATTCTAGCGGCCAACTGCTGGAGCGGTGCACAGCTAGCGGGATATACCTGGTTGAGGAAAACCCCGCCAGCCGACGTTAGGTCCGCGCCGGATCTCGCAACACCGCGAGGGAAAGAGTCAACTACTGAGCAAAAACGTGCACTTCACTTACGTATCTAATGGCCCTGGTAGTTGACGTGCCCGGAATCCCTAAAATAATCAATCAATCAGGGATTAGCTGATGTCTCTGCAGTGCCTCTGGCCGGGAAGTCCTAGGGTACCAATGACAGGATTATGACACTAGCTAGTGAGCTACGTCGAATTGAGACGCTGCCTACAGGGACATTTAGCATTGGAGGAACAGCCGGTTGCTCTGATCGGTAGTTTTCTGTGATTTCTCCCCTATCAACACCCGGCGAATGTTGGAGCAGTGCCCTAAAAAATCGGTAACGACCTTTCCTTCCACTTCCTTGTCCTATCCTCACCCTTACCTACACACATATACACTTAGCTCACTGCACTACCACAATTGTCGGGAGAACAGTCGCTTGATTAGAGCTTGTCCCGGCTAGGACGGTGCCCAACTAGTGAGAGAAACCTGGTTGGGGAAAATCCTGCAAGCCGACGGAGAGGTCGTCGCTGGATGTCGCCATTCGGCTGAGGTAGATCACCAGCACCACCTCCATCACCATATCCCGCGATACTTACGGTACTTTAAAATAATTAGATTAGGTTAGATTAGATTAGACGTATTAATAATTCTGCAATTAAGTGTGATAACTTGGTGGCAGAATACACTAACTTGACATTACAGAACTTAACCAAATCTACAAACTTTACAAAATCACGTGAACATTTCACCGTGCAATCTTTTATAGAACTCCACTTCACCACACTTCACTTCACCGCACAGCGATACAGCGAGTTGTAATGTCTTTCGTACACACTCGTTTCTCTGAGTTTCACAACGTCACTGCACTTCACGCTACTGCACTGCACATAATAATAATAATAATAATAATAATAATAATAATAATAACATTAATAATAATAAAAATAATAATAATAAATAATAATACTTAATTGCATAGAAGACATAGTTAATTACACTGAATTTTATTAAATATATTTATAACACATATCTACATTCAAGAAACTAATTTATTTTTAAATTTGTTCAGGCTTTGAGGAAAGGGATCGAAGATTGTCACAGGTAAACCGTTCCAGTCCTTAATAGTGTGTTTCGCGAATGAATATTTCCCAACGTCCGCTTTCTGAATTCTTGTCTGAATTTTGTGCATGTGATCCCCTCTGCCGAAACGATCCGCTCTGCCGAAAATCAACAATCAATCAATAAAAGCAACATGTACACGGACGAAACATTAATTCCAGGAATGTGCTGCACCAAGATCGAGATATAGCGTCGTTTAAACAATCAGCGTTTTCGAAAATTCTTTAAATGTAGATTAATGATTAGCTTCATTTCCTTACCCTCGGATCCCTGCTATAAATATTCAAGTTTTTGTTGGTCAGAGAGAGCAAAATGACAAGCTTTAACACAGCGAAGAGAAATGTAAGAGTCTCACAAAGAAATGAGTTCTAGCTTGTTAACATACTAGTATTAGCCTTAGATTATTAGCCAAAATGTGTATTTTTATTGACATTTTTTTTGTACCTTTACATAACTCTCTCTATTTTATGCACATGAGAATGTTATATTGATAATTGAATTTGGGTACGACTTTTATTTAATTTCATTTCAGAAAAAAGCTACCGAAGTATCAGCATAACAAGAATCAATGCTATAAAAATGAAATGTGTACAAATAAATAAGGTTGCCTTACAAAAATACAAAATAGTCCAATCATTTAGCCAACCATCAATTAACAGAAACAGTCATAATATTTTATACGAGGTTTTCGTCATTTGACGCGACCGGACAACCCATGGCAGGGAGTGGGGTCCCTAGGGAGTGGGGGTGTTTTCTCCCAAAATGTGAGTTTAGCAAAATCTTATGTTATTTATATTTCATAAGGAACATTATTAATATATTTGAGAAATATTTCGAAATGACGAAAGGTCGGTCACATGAGTTTCATTTTTAAACAAGCGTAGCGATGCAGTACAAACTAATATATTCGGTAAATTCAGAGAAATTCTCTCTAATGGCACATTTCTAAAGAATTGATTGGGTATAAGAGATAAAAGTACTGTACAAGATGAAAATTTATAAGGTAATCATCAAACTATACATCTAGATTTAGATTTATTCAAAGAAACAGTAAAAACTGTATGTGACGTAGGTGGGAGAAGATTATCTGCGCATGTTTTCTTGACTTCAGAATCCCTTCCCGTCATTTTAACTATAAATAGATGAAATATGAGTAAAGGTTAATAATAAATATACAAATAAATATAATAATTTTATAATAATATATAATATTTTCAAAATATGTTAGATTAGCAACATTTGAAAAACTAGACATTTTTGTTCCCAAGTTACAGAAAACTTATTTGCAACGGTATACGAAGTGCAGATTTGATTTTCTTGCATCGCTAACAAAATAGTAACTCGCCTTTACCTCTAGGTTAACATTACAACCAAAAGGAGAGTTCAACAAAACGTGCGCATAGTGAAGCTTCATTTACATCCAGAGACATAACAAGGGGCCATCTCAGCATTTTCTCAATGGTTCAGGGAAACTGGACAAAAACCTGATCGAGATGGGGGTCATTAACCCGGAAGCTTAAGTACATTATTAGTTACAAACATAGTAAGTCTTATACCATATCTCAGGCGGGAATGTACATTTGCAAAATATACGCAACAAGCTGCATGAAGGCTAACATAATTTGATAGAATTCTGAATGCGTAACAGAATGAACTTAATTTAGGGTTTAGTTTTGTAATATGTACATTTCATTTGAGGTTCGATTGAATTGAGAGCCCTAGAAATTTTGTTACCTGAACATCAGTTAATTGCATATTTTTCATTTTCAATGGATCATGCGTTTGCTGATATCCGTTCTTTCCATCGATGAAATTCACACCAAACATAAAGCTCTCAATATTAATTACGACATAACCTACAAGGAACTCATTAATGCAAGTTGAGACAACAATAATTTGTAAAACAAACGCTTCGTGAAATTTCCCAGATTATCTTTGTTTCAGGTGGAAACGAAAGAGAACAGGGAGTAAACGAATCTGAATTGAATTGATGCCTTATTTTACGTGGCGAGACTCCGGCCATCAGGCCCGCTCTTCCGTCTGCACATTCCGCTACGCTCCTTTCATTCACTAGCGGAGAAGGGAGGTATTTCTTGGGCGACGAAACAGGCGATTTCAGAATGGCGACCGAAACGTCGGCACCTTTGCCATGGACGCGGCGTCACCTGGACAACCAATTAAATAGTGACTCCGGCCGCGGAAGCCTACGCTCTCACTTGGGTACAATAGTCCGGTAAGCTGACTGTAAACACCATCCCGCCGCCTCAAAACTCTGAGCGGAGGCAAAAAAAACCACAAAAGCACGAGCCAGTCTCCGCCGCCGCCGCCCCCGCCGCACGAAAGGGCCGTAAACGTATCGGACAAATTGTGGGAATCAAAATAAGCAGGCGGCTGCTGGCCAGACGAAGAAACAAACACTTCCTGGAAGAGAGTGGCCCGCCAGACTTGCCACCCGCAGGCTCGAGTTGTGCCCCTCGACAAAACTGACAGTTCTCAATATCTTTTGAAAATGCAGTGTCTTTGCGTGCTTGACAGATGCCCTCAGTGCTTGTAACAGTCGAATACAAATGCCATTCGGTTATCCGGATGACACCATGGGGGGTGAGGGGATGAATTTGGACTTCAGAATAAATTGCAATATAACAGAAGGGAAAATTTTATGTATTTAAGAATTCATAGTGAATATATTTAACGAAGTTTTACAATCATTTTCTGCAAAGTTGTGTTAAAATATTTTAATTTTTTGAGATATAAAATACTTCTAATACGTCAAATTATTTCCACATTATGTAACTTCCGAAATTTCAGTGAATTAAACGAAAATGACACCTGCGCCATTGTTTAGAGCATCCATTACTCTATCCGTCGGGGAAAAAAATGTAGCCGGGCCGTTTTTGAGAATTTGTTTTTATATATTACTGTAACTTCAAGCAGAAATTACGCAAAAACTACTCGATTTTTAACAATTATACATAACTTTTTAGGAATCTAATTTTTTAAATATATTTTATTTAAGAAAAACGTGAGTCATCATTATTGTACTTTGGCAATGTTAATTTTTGTTTGCAAATTTTGATTATATAGATGTGATATAGATATCTCTTTGAAAATAAGACCCATATTATTTACAGTTTTTGACGACAGAGGAAAAATTGAAAGAAAATATTTTGAACCATGCTTTAGAAAATAATTATTTAAAAACTAACAATTTTACGCAGAATTACGTAAAAGATAAAGTTTTTGAAAAAGTGTACTTGTCTTTATCCAAGATGTCTTTTGCAATATATTTCTACAAGGAAAAAAGCTCGATGATGAACATTATATTAATAGGTAGACAGAGAAAATGTTTTTAATTTTTACATTTTTCAAAACGTAAAAAAAATTCAACGAATATGAAATTTGGACCAGTCTTTCAAAGTTCTTTAGGTTATTTGAGAAAAAAATTATTAAAAAATTTGGAAGATTTTTTGAGAACATTTTGAAAATATTGTTAAGGCTTCAAATAACGTACACCTAAAAATTAAAATATGTTTCAAACTCTCAGAGCCCTCGAGTTCGTCAAGTTCTATGGCGGAATATCGATTTTGGAGAAAATTCCGTAAACGGTTTTGGCGTTAGCGTTGACACAGACGTTCACCGTCAACCGATATTTTTGGTATGAAAAACCCTCAAAATATGGATTCTGACTATACAACTTGTTAGAGGTAGTAATTTATAACATATAGAAATAAGATTTATCCACTTTTCCGTTACCTGGGCCGGACAATAAGAGTTTTTCTGTCGAAAAATCACTAATTTCCGCAGCAGTTTTACAATACGTTCTCTTTACTCTGTAAATGTAATAAGGCAAGAAAATTAAAAGATTTCTTATCAGGGGCAGTCTGGCTCTGAGAGTACGCCGGAGTTTTCTTGAAACACATACGCTTAGCGGTGGCTTCTGGTTTCGTAAATATCTGATGTGTTGAAAGATGAAACGGTTACCATGATTAGGCGGTTAGGCGGAAGAGCAGGCCCTATGGCCTGAGCCTCGCCATTAATAAAGACATTTTTATTATTATTATTATTATTATTATTATTATTATTATTATTATTATTATTATTATTATTATTATTATTATGATTAGGAATGGTTCTAATAATAACTATGAAACAGTATCGGTGATGTATTGTGATGGAGAACCGCACTGTATTGGTTACGTGCGTTTTTACCGCAATTATTCAAAAAGTTGTTTTCCCTTACCCACGTTGGATTCGACCGCACCCAACCTAGGCGTCGCCTACCTCCGCGTTGTAGTGTTAAACATCTATTTTTCATTATTTTAATGTATGTGCAATTCACTTTCTATCAATTCTTCAACAAACATCAGTGCTTCTTGACCTTCTGAGAAAAATAATCCCAAGCGTTCTTTTAGCAGGGATTTAATGCAACCGTTTTCATGATCTATCTCTGTTCGGATTACTTTGTACACTATCTTGCATTCGCTGCTGTATCAGTGTGGATCTCCGGAGCCCCCTTGGGATGTTTGGGCGAAGAGAGCGTCCGTGTGTGTCGGCGCCGAACGCCCTATCACGCGGGCAATCGCGAACGTGTGCACGTGCCAGGGGACGGGCGGCGCGCGGCGAATAAAACGCTGACGGTCGCTGGCGCTCGGCAGGTGCACAGCCAGCTCCTCACGCCGCCACCATGCGACTCTGCAGCGCACAGGTAAGCGGAAGGCGGGGCGGGCAGCGACGGATAACCGAGTCACTGGGTGAATGAGTATTGGTTCAGGACGCATCATCAGTTATGGTAACAAGCCTCGTAAGTGTGCTGCATGATTTACATAAGGACGATTTATTTACTTGTGATTGAGGGAACGTCAACTGATAATCTCATCAGTCCCGTAAGTGTGGTGCATGTCTTCGCTCGGGGAATGGCGGTGATCTTGCCCCGCTGGATGGAGAGATTCAGCGTAAAATTTACCGTTGGCAAGAATGGTTTTCCCTAACAAGGTATCTCCCACCAGCAGGCACCGCCCCAGCCGGGACAAGCTCTAAGCTCCCGACCGGTCTCCTGGCATTTGTGGTAGTGTAGTGCATGTAAGTGGATTTACTCCACGTGGTGGTTGTGTTTCTTCCCCTCTGGAACGTGATATCTGGTGCCGACTTACACGCCTGCTAGTGAGTGTTCTGATGTGTTGCGTGTAAGTATAAAGGGAGAGAAGGGAGAGTGGATTAGGAAGAAAAGATGGCGCGGGGTCCGTGGCTCATTTGTTAGTGAACAGCTCCCGCGACCGCTTGGTCTTGGTGGGAGAAATCACGGAAAAATACTGACGAGCGGCCGCTAGATTTCTCCTCCAGGCGGTGGTTGAATTGGGCCCATTTATGTAGCTAATGACGACTATCAGCAATCGTTGGGACTCGAATTCCAGATCCTATTCAGTCAACAATGCTGGAAGCTGCACTATCTCTTAACTGTTGAGTTGTAACAGTTGATGTTAACTGTTGAGTCGTTACCATTATGCTTCAACCCTCTAGGCTATACATGAATCTTGGCTTGTCGCACGCCGGACCAGATCAGGGCGAGTGGTACACGATTTGCGAATGTATGGAGTGCGAAAATAATCATTGCTACCACGTCGTGAGAAATAGTCTTTGTTCGAAGATGTCGATAGGAAGTGAAACGCAATTCCATGCAAGAAGGTCGCGCCTTTATGATGCTGGCTTAACTTGACGAACGATAAAAATATTATTGGAATATTTTGATTCACGAAGGGAAATAATGACGACAATCAAGATGGAACATGATTGAATTACTGTCAACTAAGCTATTACCTTCAGTAAAATCATAAAGCTTCATAATCATAAAGAAATATTGTCATTACTTTCTGTCTCCCCTGATTCTTTATGACATCCAAGTCGTAAAAAAATGGTGAAATAAAATGTAAGCATCACATGAATATGATAGAAAATTGCAGGCTTTATTCCCATTTTGTGACAATAATCCCAAAAGACATTATTTTCCTGCTTGTAAACTTATAAAGAGAGACATAATATTTTAAAGTGTACAGGGGAGAAAGATTTGGGTGTTGCAAGTCAATAAATTGTACTAATTCTGTCTAAACGAAAAATTGTGTGAACAAAATGTTGGAGTTCTTGCAGTAAGTTCTCAATGACTCCATTCAAATATTTTAAATTATAAACGTTTTACAGTTCACATAGAATAATTTAGGGCCATTTTCATAAAAACAAATATTATTAGGAAATAGAAAAGAGAATATTTTATTAAAATTGTGTAAAAATGTGGGTTGGATAGCATTTATAAGAAAGTCATGTCAACTCAACAAAATGCTCAATTAGTAATGCACGTAGTCGAATCGTAATTTCGACTGCACTTTGAATTCATTGATTTGGATTACTGACAAAAATTTATATTTTTTTGTTAAGGTTTTCTTTTACAGAGGCTCTACAATATGTAGGAAATATTTCCAATATAACTGATCATTCAATTAATGTGGTTACGTGTTTCAGTTTGGGCACGCGGTAGCAGCATTGCTACTAATGCTTGTCACAGCAGCAAACGCCGAGGAAGATGTGGAGTATTCTCCTATCTTCCCTAGACCATTTCATCCAGGAATCATCCCTTGTCTTCCGAGAAAAGATTGCAGTACAGTACTTTGCAAAAAGATTTGCCCTGAAGACTGCCCGAGCGGTCGTACGATTCGCTGCGGATGTTGTGATGTCTGCCTGGTGGAACTTGGTACGTTCTTTTCCACAAATTTGGTCGATGTTATTGCTGTGAATCTTTGTATGATTAGTGACTCCGTGCGAATCAACGACCAAAATAATTAGTCACGTAAGTGTAGAACATATTTTTTCGTCGGGTGGTGGCGGTGAACTTCTCCCGCTGGATGATGAGATCCGTCGCCGACCTACTGTCGGCTAGCGTAGTTTTCACCAAACAGGTATCTGCCACCAGCAGGGCTCCGCCCCAGCCGAGACAAGCTCTAAGCCCCCGATCGGTCTCCCGGCATGTGTGGTAGTGCAGTGGCTGTTAGTGTAAATGTGGGGAAGTAAGAGGGAGGACAGTGCAATATAGAGGAAGGAAAGATCGAGCACGGTCCATGACCCGTTTGTTAGGTACTTCTCCGGCATTCGGCTGCATTCATCGGAGAAACCACGGGAAACTATTGATCAAAGTAGCTTGTTGATACACTTTTCCTCCAGTCAGTGACTGACATCGATCTAAAAATGTAGCTTATAGTGTTGAAAATCCTTCGAAACTCGAACCATAAGGAGCTCGAACCCAAGGACTTCCCGGTCAGAGGCACTGCTGTGACAAAAGCTTATGTCATGAACCACCTTTCCCGGTGTTAATATTCTTGTTGTTTCTGACCCCGGCTGTGATAGCTTTGTGGTAACACTACACATCACTAACGGATGGGATACGAGTCCAAACAAAGGTGAATTTTCGACACTAGCTGCTTAGCTAGATTATTACCGACATGTTTTGAGGTAATGTTTTACTTCGTCCCACACTCCTGCTGTTAATTTCGCCAGTGGAGACTACACAGTCTCGTTCCATTTTATCAATGTTTTACTTAGTGTCTGGTTAAGTGAAAAGGGAATGAGAGTTGTTGAGCAATTCGCCGCCACCTTTCGAGGTACATTCACATGTTAGAACCGCGACTTGGAACGCCAAGAATGTTAATTACGAAAATGAAATATATTTTATGCTTACAGTACAGTCTGCCACTCTAGTGATCCTGCGTACTTAGTTTAATAATGTGTTTCTGAGCACTGAATTAAAAAAGTCCAAATTAATAATTTTGTCCCCGAGATTAGGTGCCAGAAACATACATTTCTATTCCTAGTAGTAAATAATATTGCTTCAATTAATACTTTTGTTGGCTATTTTAGGTATCAGAAACATGTTTCGTGACTGAATTAAAAAAAGGCTAATCTAATCAATGCGTAATGGTTTTAGGTGACCAAAAAGCCGTGTTTTGAAGGCTAACTATGTGTTGTGCGACCAATCTGTTGCTGAAACGCATCCGTAATCTGATGACTTGTTCTTCCGCAGAGTGCGGCGAGCAGTGCCGATTCTTCGTCCCGAACAACGCGCGATGTGGACCTGGCCTGAGGTGCGGGCCCTACGGGCAATGCGAGTACAAGCCTGGCTTCCACCCCGGCGTCCCCCGTTTCCTCCACCGTTCCCCACTGTCCCCCGCGCCCCCGCCCCCGCATTGCTTAGCCCCCTCCCGCCGCCCCCTCCTCGTTTGCCATCGCTTGCTAATGAGACACGGAAATAATGTCTTAAGGCCCATTCACAATGCAAACGTAAACATAAATATAACGCATACACGTAATCATTAACATAAGTGATAGACTGAGGAATTCACAACGTCTAACATTAACGTACACGAAATTAGAGTTTCTATTGGCTGTGAGACATTCAATTATACTATTGGTTGGATGCGGGAATGGATCTCAAGGTATCGTCTTTGTCCATTCCCCCTATTGGCGTTAGTTCGTCTATCGACTTCGGTCCTCTTTCGATTCTCGATTTTGAGTTACCGTACTGTGATTGGTTCATTTCTTATTTCTTACTTAAGCATAAGCACAGAAACTTGAAGCTTTTAAGTTAACGTCTTTCGTATTATGCGTATGCGAACACATTGTGAATGAGTCCGCTTATGAACGTAGTCAAAACGTTTATATTAATGCCATGCTTATGTTCATGTTTGCATTGTGAATGGCCCTTTAACCAAGGACATACACGAGCATACCCAGCTTGCAGGTCCGCACGAATCGCGATAGTTGTAAAGCTGACACCACTGCTACCTGTGCCACCACGAGAACAATGAGACGGCGACAGATTTACAACTGTTAGACTAGACAAGCTCCGCTTGCTCGCGGTACTCCTAATCATGAAGACTACCAAGAGGAGAGAACAGCAGACATTTTTGAGAGGCATTTCGAGAAGTCACACGTTCATTGTGTGATACTGTAGATTGGTCATTTAGAAAACAAATACCATAAGTGCACGGAGGTTGCCAAAATGAATTAATTAAATTTAGTTAACAATATCAAAGAATGTAGCTGTTAACTTTCCTTCGCTGCAGTAGCAAATGTCGGCTGGAAAAAGATGGCGCTTGCAAGGTGAATGAAATTCTTGAGAGATCACTGGCAATATTGGCCAAATGTACTTTGTATTCGTATAATTGAGCTGGGTCATTTACGTCCCGTAAAACATTTAGAAGACAGCTAAAATCCTGGATGGAGAGTCGTGCCTCTCACAGAGGGAGAGAACTTGTCCGTTACATAATTACTCATCTTGTGCCTCTTTCACTCGTAGTTGTTTGTTCGAAATGCTGTTGACGACGATTAGCAGGGAGAGCACGTTATACTGGTGCTCTTGGAGGCCCAATACTTTGTTCACATTGATGAATTTGCGACAAGGAGGTTATTTATTTTCCTGTACTTGACTTCTACAGAGTTCCTGAATAAAAAGGACTATAATGTGATTAACATTAAAGACGGCTACATGCGCGTTCTGATCGATCTCCCCCCCCCCCCAGAATCGACCGGCACACGTGTTTTAACCAGACTTTAAATGAAATATCTCGAATATGAGACATTCCTATCTAAGAGTTCTCTCCTGTTTCTAGTTTTTTTGAATTAATTTAAATCACCCATCGAGTTTGAAATTTTTTCCATTTTGTGCTCGCATAGAACTCATATATTTCCTTGTGGCTTCGCTCTAGAACCTAAACATTCCCCAAATGTGTATATTTCGTGAACCACTACACAATTTAAGGGAACTGCCAATTGACAAAAGTAAATTTTGTGTAAAAAAAGGTTGAGAAGTCACAATGAGCGCTCTCGGAAGAAAGTGAATCTTAAAACAAAAAATAATCCCCTTCTCACATTCCCTTTCCCATATCCCCATTCCCCCATAACAATGTATAAAACTTTTATTACAAAAATGCAACTCACAACTCATCGGTGCACAAAAGAAGTGTCCCATCACAAATGAATTATCTCATTTTGTATGAGAGTGTTTTAATCTGAGCCCAAGCAAAGTCGTTTACTTCCTGGTCAATGACAAAGTGATTTAGTGTAGAATATATGGTCTTCTTCATAAACTATTTTTATAAAATAGATACTAGTAAAAATATACTACCTGCCAAGGATATTTTTTGCATGAATAAAAAAAGGCCAGTTTTGCGATGTGTCACTTTTCTTGAGCACTGAAAAACTATGAAAATGAAAAGTTGTGAAAATGAATTAAGTTATTTAATTATTTATTAAGAATAATTTCTTATTGTCAAAGAGAAATAATAAAGAATTTTAAGAATATTTTTCAAATTATTTCCATCGTTGTAAAAATATTCTAGTGTATAAGAGCCTTTTCCCTCTTCCAGTGTCCATTTTCATCTGTTTAAATACTTTTCGTTGCTATAAGGTGTGGTAGAAATTTAAAATGACTCTCTGAAATGCCACTCTGGTAGGCTTTAATTCCATTTTGTTTGGGAGATAGAGAGATGCGTGCTGGAAGGTATTTGTATAACACAGATCTAGCATAAGATTGCTAAAACATCTTCTGTTAGATGTACACGTAGGCTTCCGCGGCTCGATTTCATGATTTCTTAGCTGTCCGGGTGACGCCGCGTCGTTGGCTGAGTTGGCCTCTCAGCCAACGACGCGGCGTCACCCGGACAGCTAAGAAGTCATCTTCTGTTAGAGTTTTATTTTCATCTCTATATCACAGTATATATCACATCTCTATATCACGTCATTATTTCTCGTCATTCAAATTGTTTTCACACAAAGCTGAAATCTCAAACAATTGTTTAGGAAGACTTAACTAGGTTTTGTGGTGTATTGATAATGAATTTTTAACAGACACATTTTGCGTAAAAATTATAGCACTCATCTTGAATTTCGTGTATTGACAATTAAAAATAATCAGTTTGGCTAAACACTGCCAACGGATGTGATCTTAAATAATGTAGTATTTGTTCCGAAAATTCGTGAAAATCTAAACTATTAAGAACGTCCGAAACTTCAATCAATGGAATAAATTCTACTCGTAATGGGCAAATCATTTCACAATTAGAAACTGCTTGCTGTTAGTGTTTCAAGACTTCCATCAATATGCGTTTTATTGTAAATTCATCTTATGTTCACTAGCTTTCTTTTCTTAAATCTCGGTCGTGGATTTCTATATAATGCCGTTAGCCATGGAAACAGTTCCTCATATTCTGCCTCCTATTCTACCTCAACTTTCCTATAATCTGTTAAAAAAATCTGTCCATAAATCATGTTTGTAATATGGTTAAATTTAGAAACTCTACAAACATTTATTTCCAAGAAACAGGACAATAATGATATTTTCTTAAACATCCACCATTAAATATCGCAGCATATCTTTTATATTTTTTCCAATTTACACACGATTTAATGTACAAAAAGTATAGATTAAATTGATGAACATATTAATTTTTTAGATCAGCAGGTGGGAAATACATTATTGAAAGCTAATAGTAGGCCGCCTGTTCTATGTAGCATTCTTATTTTATAATAGAAACACACTTGCAGTCGATTCTGTTTGTAAATTAACGCTATCTTGATAATGTTTCACCACATGTATCAGATAACGCAAATAAAAAGGTTACATTTGGCCAAAGATTTTGCGTATCATATTTCATTCCAACATAGTCGACACATTCTTGTTAAGAGACAAGAACGAGCAGCTAGAAAAGCGGTTGAATTTTTTAGAAAGTTTATTTTAAAATATTATATTTTCTTTGAGGTTTCAATATTATTAATGATGGCAATAGTAGGTAAAGGCGGATTTAGAAATACATAAGTAACATACAAATTATTCTCTTGTTTCTTTTGATATGAGTTTATTTATGAAGTAAAGGTTAATGATTTATATTTGTTGTTACTGAAACGACTACAGAAACCTCTTGCAGATACTGTAAATATTGTCGTTATGTAAATAATTTCGTAATAATAGTTTAGTGTGTTGGAGTGTTTGTATTCTCTGCAGTGTAGATTAATTATTTTGTGTCCTACACTGAAAAGTCTTTCACCAAAATGCCGCCCTTTAAATGATCTCTTCACGATGTATTGTTTTGTGTACAGCAATATTAAATAACAAAAATGTCACAGTTTTTTTTAATAATATCAATAGAATTCAGTTTCAGACGGTTCCGATTCCAGTTTTGCGGTCTAACAATGCAGTTAAGAGGTGTTTCATTATATATTTTTCAACGTTGAATACAAATTTGTTTAGCAAGAAAAACCTTCATTCGCTAAAAATAATTTATTAATGAGATGAAATAAGCAGTTTTCAAAAATTTCAATGCATTGTAATTTCTCCAATATCCTGTTCAAAATATGTAACTAGTCTGTATCTTTTGAAGAAATTACGATCCACATCACTATAGATCAGGGTTTTTCTCAGATTCAGATCAGGATTCATCTCAGACAGGATTCATACGATGAATTTCTTATTTAAGGCTACTTCTTAAGGTGTAACCAATGGCGAATATTATTCCTTGGTAACTTAATCAGAGAAACGATCATATTACATAAAAGGCTTTTCTAAAAGACACAACTTTCCACAGAAATTATTGCAAAGTGACTTGTGATCACAAGATCATTAAAAATTACAAATTTACATATTTACAACACCTAACAGAAATCACTTGCCTTAGCTCAACATTAATTTGTCCTTGATTTGAGTATATGTCTTGTGAATTTTTGTATCTCTAGTTGTGGACATGAACATGACTTAGAACCAAACTTATGAAGTCGTATGTATACAGACGTGTCAATAATATGAATTGAAGCATTGTTCATTACAAAGGTCTCCTCCGTAACTTGAAGTTTTGAAACTTGATCTCCTTTAAAGAGGCACTTTCCTATTGTAATAAATTGTGGCTGATACAGGATCAGGTAGGAACATGATATAATTATGCGTGGCTGTGATACTCAGTAATGAATATAATTATCGCCTAATATATGCTAGATATTATCGTGAGTTGATATATTATTGTACACACAATGGACGGTTTGGATTGAATACTGTGTGCCGTTTCATATTTAGTGGTAATTAAACACCATCTTCCATAAAATTGATATAAACCTGTTAATTTTTGCATTAATCGTCGTATAATGTTAATTTATATTTTTAACATTATACTGCCTTTTGATTGAATTCCATCACTTCAGGATTATTAGAGGCGCGAGAAATAAAATACTTCGGGTATTGAATTTCCTGGAGGAGTAAAATTTGTTTGAAAGCGGAGATGCCCGAAGAACTTCCGAAGAGCCCCGAAGAGTGACGCATAAACGTGACGTCTTTCATTGTAGATAGTCGTGTGCGTACGTGCGCATCAGTCACTTCCATGAAGAATGCATAAATTTGAAACTCGCAGGGCAGCACTCAGTTGTCCACACAGTGTTGCAGAATGAGCAGCAAGAGCTTTAAAGTAAGTACTCATCTAACACTTTTTTTGTGTCAAAAGGCCTCATGGAGAATAAGGTGGGCTATTGATATCGAGTTTTCACATTACACACAATGTAACTGTCGCTTAAACATTCACATCAGGTGACAATGTAAATAGCGTTCTACCGAAAACTTCAAATAATAGATTTGAAATACATAATTTATATTTTACCAGAAAACATTAAACACGTTACCATTACACGTACATCAAATGCCAGTTAAAATATTATCTGCTGCACAGCATTTTTTTAAATCAGAGAGTGTCTTGAGTATTATAAAATTAAGGAATATATTTTATAATCAAGATATTTATTCATTAGGACATATTAGTTCTTTGAAATAGTAAGAACACTGAAACAAAGAAGCAACTCTTTTCTTAGAAGCTTCTACGTTTTTTAAAAACAATTTTGTGTTTCGAATGCGAAGCTCTCAGTTTCGGGCTTAGTTCATTTGTTTATTGTTGAGTTAATTGAACTTTTTTAGCCGATTCTTGAGATTAAATTGGATACTTTTCCTAAGTAAATGTGTTGTTCAATACAAAAGTGCTGTATCATCTAAGTAAAACGCAATAACATTTCTTGTGATTCTTTCTTTTCATACCACGTTACTTTCAAATGTTTCATTACATTAATTAATATTTTGTGATATTCATTGCCTTATTTATTGCGCCAATAAACATTCGGTATTAGCTGAGTTACATCGGAAGCAGTCATGCTATATTAGTCTAGAAGTAAACATGGGGCTTAGTATTAACTTTTGCCGAGAAAAGGACGAAATGATGCGGTCTTACATCCTAGAGTCATTTACATATCGAAAATTGTTTTTAACGAGTAATGTCATGAAAACAGTTATGATTTTTTAATTTTACATTCTTAAACTTTATATGAATATAAAATTACGGAAAAGAAAAAATTAAGGAAGCAAGCAACTCCACATTTTAAACTTCTGAGTAAGAAACGTAGAAGGCGAAAAATCGTTCTTTGATGAAAGATGGTTATAAATAATATTGAAATTAATTTTTGTACATAATTTTAATGTTCATATACGTTAACTTGCCTTAATTACATAACATGAAAATGTTCAATTATAATGAGAATTTAGTATACCGTTAAATTATTATTATATAAATTACGAAGATTGATGATTGGTAATTATGACTGAATTTACGGCTATGAGTCGTACAAGTTTTGATGTACTTTTCTTGTAGCACTCTGTGACCAACAAACCAGGCACTTGTTATGAGTTTTAAATTTATTATTATAATTAAGATATTTCATAGAACAAATAAATGCTCTGTGCTACGAATGCAGTATACAAGAAAGTAAAGAAATTAAACATGAAAGGGTCCCTCGAAGATGCCGAAGACTTGAACGGTTTGATGAGTACAAAATTAATTTTTTGCTTGTACATTTTAATTTCTTTTCTGAAAATCTTGGTCTGATTACAAAGAGCAAGAAGAACGTTTCCATGTAGATAATATGGAAACGAAAAAGATGTATCAGGAACGATGGAACGTCAAAATGGTGGGTGACTAGTACATCGAGATACACCACAGCACATACATACGAAGAAGAGGGCTCACAGTTTAACATTTACGCAAGTCTTTTTCTCAGAAAAGAAAATTTTAATGTACGAAGAATATGAATTCTCGGCTATCCGGGCTATTCGAGCCGCAAAAGCTTACGTATACGAAGAATATGTGTAATGATTTGTGAGGTAAAAATTGTAAGCAAATTGTATTTTCAAGTTTGTTTTATTCTATCATATATCTTTAATAACTTCATCAAGGAAATTTGAATAGCTGAATATATTATAGTGCATTGTGAAAAAATGCTAGGGTTTGAATTAAACTGATCTCACTTATGAAATCTGCACTCCAAGTAAATATAAATTTTGTATAAATTAAGAAAGGTTTTTATGTACCTTAAATTGGCAGGTCTATGTGATCAATGATAAATCATTAATATGATCAACAATATTTTTAACATTTTCCGATTGATTTTGTAAAATGTCTTGAATAAATTTCAGATCAAATGTTTTATCCCCCTAGATCTCGTAGAAGTTTTTGTTCTTGATAAGCGTTAATTATTAGAGAGCATTATTACCATGAGTAATGACATTTCTGAACAGAAACTTGAGCTAACAGAAAATCGTGTGGTGTCCTGCAGAATGAGTCATTTTCTAGGTGTTATTTAAGAACAATTTTTGCGTTGATAGCGTATTATAAATATGCCGTAAAAAATATTTTTCACACTTCATGTCCGTAAAACTGCTTACAAATGAAATTATTATTATTTTTAATGTAATTATTATTATTATTATTATTTTGGCTATTTTTTGTTTCCAGAAAGCGATGCTGCCGTTTTTACTTCTCTTGTTTCCCTTCGTCAACTCAGTGCACATTCACCACATGCATGGGGAAATATATTTAGGTAGGAAAGTGAAGTTAAAACAACATTCAAAGATTCATAGTTGCGTACAAAACACTAAATTATTCCAGTGGGTTTGTTGAAATATGGAAGAATATTGACGTGGGAAAATGTACCTCTTCTTAGAAAACATAAATTAGAATGGCTATTTTTCAGCATTTTTCGATCATTTAGGAAACAAAAGACAGTTTTCATCCCACAAACCGGGAGAGTTGATCAAAGATCTAATATGAACAAATTTAAAATCATCTCATTGCACAACCATGAACAATTTCAATGTTTCCAATTTTCTTAAGTTGTGACAGTCGTTCTCTACGATGACATATTAAAATTATAAAACTATAATCATTATTTACGAAACAAGGATCTTGAGACTAATTATTAAAATACTATATTGGAGAATTATTAAACGTAACCGTTAGACCGAATTTGGTAACGAATCCTTATGATTAAAATACGATATGATACGAATAAACTACCTTCTTCATACAATGATATTAATTGACATGATCTATACCATTATGGATAGCATACCTTTTATTCTATTTGTAAATATTTATATGTAAGTTTAAATTTTAACTTGCGAAATTTTACTATTCGTTGTACGAAAAATGACCATTGAAGTTGATAATAGTTAATTATGAATAATGTGTTAATAGCACCCTAATTTCTAATGACTCTTCTTACGAAACAGATCCCGGTTTCGTAAAGTTTGATGTTATATTACCAAAGGTATAAAAAAATACATATAATTGAATTTATTAAACGTTTTAGAGCTATTGAAGAGAGTTCTATCTTTGCAGGTATTGGAGCTGAATGCAGAAATCTGGAAGGAAACTACTGGCATTGCGGACCAGGTCTCTGGTGCGGACCAAACGGCGTCTGCGAAGTTGAGAAACCAACTGAACCGCATGTTGATGAGCATCTAGATCACGTGTTTACAGAAGATGTTTTCTCCGAGAAACAACCCTTTCATGAAGACTCGGAGCACTTACTATTGGATTCGGTGATCTCTCCGCAGCCTCCTTCAGTTGATGAACTGCTACATGTTAACGCGGACAAGATGAATCCAAAGGATCAGTTACCTTCTTCTTACGATGAACTGTTTCAACTTCGTACTGAGAGTACGCTAGCAAAGGAACATGACTCTGCCCACAGATGGATAAATAGTCCAACAGACTACAAGACAGCTCATCGAATTGATAACCAAGATCACGCAAGCACTAATATTATGTTAGATGCAATGGACTACCCAACGAAGAGGGAACATAAAAAAAGTAAGCCGATCGTCAGAACACAGCACCCACTCGATGATCAAGAACTTAAATCCCTTATGGCTGTTCTCCCAATCATACGTTACCTTTTTAGAGACAAATTCTTATCACCAACGAAATCATCCAAGGTGTACATTTTATCTGACGGAGGCTTTCACGAAACTACTGTTCCATCTCTAGACGAGGCTATCAACGATGTTGCGTCTGAGTCATCAACTTCCGTTCATGCTAATTCTGATTCTCTTCCTCAAGTTGAAAACTGGAACGAACACAAGAAATTTCTTTCTGACGATTCTATTCATCCTACGGATTTTGAATCTGTGATTGATAATCCTCTGTTCATGGAAGATGCTATTTCTTCTACCGAACAGGAACCCATTTTTGAACCTTCATCTACTCACGAGACTCACTTTGATCTCCATGAGATCAACCTCCCTATTGGCTCTAATTTACATTCCGATTCGGACTCAACACAATCTACCACTGAAACATCTACATCTCAGGAAATTCACAATGTTTTAGTAGATACGCAGTTATCCAGTGGAACCCAGGTGTCAGCTCTCGATCGCGATTTTTCCAGTGAACACTCATCCTCTGTTAAGTTTATTTCCACTTCTACAAAAGATCTTAAATATTCATCTACTGACGAGCATCCAGCACTTCCTGTTCGCAATAAGTCTTCAGATGGAAATTCTCTGTCTCCTGATTCAGACGAAACTTCTGCAGTTGATCTTACTCCATTTTTTTATGATGTCACTCCCACACCTTCTTTAGGCGGCCAATCTTCAAATGACCAGCTGGATTCGGCCTGCTCTTTTGAATTTATCCCTCTTCCTTTTACTGAAAATGATAAAGCAACCTACGTCGTACCTTTTGATATTGCACCATTATCATCAGATGATGGTGTCGATGATGGCGATAACGATGTTGATCATGCTCAAAACATTGATATTGTGACTGTCATGAACTCTAAAACAGTTGATAATGATCCAATATCTAACTCTCATTCTTCCATGCCATTTCAATTGAATTCGAAAACCCTCGATATTAATTCCACTGAGCATGTATTTAACTTTAACTCAACTGTCACTCCGGCTGAAAGGTCTCTCGTTTCTTCTGAAACGCAACTACCTACTCCAGCTCCAAAAACAAATCAACCTTCAACGTTTACTTCCTCTCCATTAAAAGAGGAAATGTCTACTTTATATTCGTCAAATATATGCAGTCCGTTAATAATGAAACTATTGAATCCATTGTCTTATATCAGATATTTATTTTCATAATAAATAATACGGCTTTTAGCTTAGTGGGTTGTCATTAAATAATATTCAAATGGCAAAAATATTCTAAATTTAATATCGAGTGTGAATTTTTGTTTGTGTAAAAATTACTTCAACCTCTGATTTCATTAACAATTACCTTAATGTATTCGTTTTTCTCAGTACGAAAGTGACTTAAATAAACTATACATGATATTCAGGCCTATTATTTAAACCCTTATAATTGAATACTCCCGCACTATTTATGATCAGTAGATGTTAGTACACTCAAATATACAAAAGATTATACTTAAAAATAGTTTGTTTAATGAGAAAATGCTTCAATAAAAGTACAAAAAAATGCAACATAATTTTTAGTCGTATGCTAATTTTGTCATAGAATATATATATATATATATATATATATATATGACAAAAATGGCTTTAAATATATTTATATATATATATTATATAATATATATATTTGTACTACCTGGGAAACGGTACTTTCACGACAAATAAAATCATATAAACGGGTACATTTTCGTGAATGGGTCTCCAGGGAAATTGACGCTGCATGGAAGAATATTCAAAGAAATTCATTTATGCAATTAGAGGTTTAATAACTGACACACTATATACATTAAGTTTTTACAATTCGCAATGCGCAAGCCTTTTAAATAGTTCGTGCACGAGTAACGCTACCTTTGAAGCTTCCGATGTCCACCGGCTGACTGGAGGCGAGCGTGCCGCCGTGCAACGGCGGCGCGCGCTCGGCAAACTCCGCTCCGTCCCGAAGTTGTCCGGAAGCCGATTTCGCGGTTGGTCCGTGTACTGGCCCCAGCACTCAGCGGCGTCCCGTCGGCACCCAAATTACAGCCGTTTTCCTCAATCCCCCATACGATTGTTCGCACGGTGCGGCCCGCTGCTGCATTACATCCAACGGACATGGAATGCGTGTCTATCGATCACTTAAAATTCCACTTTTAATTTTCATGAATTCGGTCCTGGTTCGACACTTGTTTCTTCTAATCATCTGATGATTCTATTTAGCACCTCTAATCTCCCACTCAATAACCATAATCAGTTCCACACTGTTGGTAATTTCACCACACATTTGTTTGGGCGCATCACAGCCCATCCGCACTGCACCCGCGGCTTCTCCGTCTATATTCTTCACCGCGCCTAGCGCCCCCTTCGCAATATTACACCCGGCGCTCGTGGCTCTCGTTCGCTACTAACAACCGTCACTCGCGTCGCGCACCTGCCCCCGTTTGACCGTTGGTGGCACGGCGCGCGGCGTCACTACGCTGATCGAACAGCGTTCTCTTCTATAAATTAATATCAGTTTTGCTAATTGTTATGTAGAAACGTTCTTCGTTTCAATATATATATATATAAATATATATATATAATATATATAATAAATATATATATTAAGCCAGTTCTGTTTCTCGTATTGCCCTATTTCTACTGCTGACGTCATTGTTCCTCAATCAACTTAGGACGTCGCAAAGATGCGTACTAGAATAATAAAAATAACTATGGGACTTAAACTTTCAATATACATATATCTACACGGATGAAATTTACTACACAGGGGAATTGAAATTGATAACATTTAAGAAAAAATGATTCAATGTGTTAAAGTAAAACAAATTTTAAATTTTCTAATTCTAAAAATTAACAATTCTAAAAATAATGTATTATCGCAGATAGGTTCTATCTTCGATACAGTGAAAAAAACACTACAAGCAAAAGTGAAAGAAACATTGTGATTATCAATTTTTAGCTTCAAAGTCATTTATTAGATTGCTAATAAATTTATCACATATTGCTTTCCTGCTATGAATATTGATTTTGAGAACGTAAACGAAGGAATTTTGTTGGATATTATTGGTCAATGGTTTTATTTTTTGTGTTCACCAAGCAATACTCTATATTCTTCCACTGTGATGGGAGCGTATGAAAGTAAACGAGTGGTGTTAAAACCGCGCATACATTCTCGTATTATTTGGGAACGGTTACGTAATATAATATTGCAATTTCTACCATCACTTCAGACATCTCTTGAAAAGGTCCAAACAAATTCATACAAAGTGTCTGCACTGCATTTCTGCTAGTATTTCGATTTTCAGGGCAGTAGCACATTTTTATTTGTACAAAAGAAACAAACAGGAATCAATCTTAACTGTCATAATATTTGCAGTAAATTGTATAGATAAGCAAGGCTAATTTCCAGTACAAATTTAACATTCAAAACAGAGAGCTATCCAATTTATTGCATGAATATGAATGCTTATGTAGTACCCAAATAGTGTCATTACACTCACTAATAATTCTTCATTCAAACACCAACCATATGGCAGCAAACTAAGTCGCAACAGGGACCTCTAGTAATTGAACTCGTCCTACATTTCGTATTTCATGCATGTGGGGCTTGAAACTATCATTGATGCAGCTTCTCATATCTTAAAATTTGAAATAAAAATGAAAGATTGTTTATTTTTAATTAAGTTATTTTACTAACGAGGAAATGAGACTCCCAATCTCCATAATATTTTTTGTCTTACGTTTTGTGTTTGAGAAGAGGAAATTTTAATGAACGTGTTTTTTTGGTGGCTCCTAAAAGATGTTCTATTGTTTAAATTGGGGGGTGGGGTGGGGACTGACAAAACTGCTTGTATCAGCAGCACGCAGGCGCTATCGTCGGCGTCGTCTCTCTCATCCCCACGTCGCGACATAGTTCGCTCAGACAATACAGATAGTGGTAGCGCGTTGCGCGGTCAATCGCAGAAACACAATCACACGGCACGGCTTGCACGTGACTCCTCCTTGTTTACGGATAGACCTCATTGTCATGCAGCAGGTTCAGATACAATACGAAGATTGGAGGGTCCTCTAAAGGGGGGGGGGGATTGTTCGCTTTCCTACCAATGGATCACGTACGCTGTCATCCACATGAGCAAAGTACCAACCAAATATGTGTCAGTTTAAATTCGGTCAAGTGATTAAGTGAGTTATTATTAATTGTTTCCGGGCTCGTCAACTTCTTAAGCAATTAGTCCCATAAGTTTAGTGCTTGTTTAATCCATCCAGGAATATGAGGGTGATCTTCCCCCGTTGAAAAATGAGATCCGGCCCTCGCTTAGAGGTGGATTTGCGTGTTTTCCCTCTACAGGTATCATCACCAGTGAGGCAAATCCCCCCTGTACAATGTATAACCTTCCGACTGGTCCCAAGATGAGTCGCAGTGTGAGTTTGTAGATGTAAGCGAAAAGCAGGGGAAAAGAATGAGGAAGCGCGAGGTCCGTGAAAGTTTGTTGGGGCACAGCTCCTCTAGCATTTGCCTGGTTTTAAGCGGCGAGGTCACCGAAAACCACTGATCAGAGTGCTCGGACATTAAAATTCTTCTTCACGCTCATCAAATTCGACCCAACTATAACCGCCAGAATCGAAAATCTGCCACCGTCTAACCCTCACCAATGCTATTGTGCCACTTAAGCTAGTCTATTTGCTTATTAAAACTGTTTAAGTGTATATTTTTCATTCACACACTTTTTACTTAATATAAATAAAATTAATTTAAATAAAGAAAACAAATGATTAAAAATACAATAAATACAAACTATTATTTTACAAAAACTATTTCACATTCACTAAATATTTTCTCAAGGCGTCAATAACATAAATTTAAGGAGCAACTAAAAATATTCCGATGGAATAAAATACTAAATTTCAGAACACACAACCAGATGTAATTGCCCGTTGTGCATTTCTTTCAAATCTGTAAAGTGTAAACTTTATTATTTGAAGCAAGTACCATTAGAATGATATTAAAATCAATAAAATCAGCGAAAAGCACTGTAAAATGACGTAAAAATGTAAAAGATGACTTTTTATCGATGGAAAATTCAAAAAAAGGACATATAAAAATGGGTCATTTCGTTTCGTCAAAACACAAAATAAATTTCAACACTAAACGGCATTGTTCTAAAGTGAAAAAATGACATTTCATTAAAATATGCCTCCTAGTTACTATAGATTCATTCAAGGGAAATCTTTGGCATAAGGAAAACATTTTTTTCTAAATGAAGAATGTCTGCTTGACTACATTTTGAAATAAAATAAAGAGGCCGAACTATGGAACTCGTATCTGCATTGAAGTAATACAAAAGTTAAAACTGTAAACGTTTTCAACTTATAATATTTTTCGTGTCAGATTTAATCGTTAATTTTTACATTTATGTTTTTAATGAGTTTTCAGGAACAGAAAATTGCAAATAGAACTACAGAATCTCACCGAATTCTAAAAGCAATGTTGGACTGAAAAATGCAACATAATTTTTTTTTTAATTTCTAATTTTCTGACATTTACATATTATTTTTTTTTTACTTTTTTTTTGTTTTGAATTAAAGCTGCACAACTTTTGGTGATATAGTGTCTAAGTCTATCGGTGGGATCTCGGGCATATAGTTAAGGCTAAGCCACACTAGATAATCTAACACTAGTCCGGTGGGATCAGGTGTAAGTGACTAGAACATACACTACCCGCATATAACCCAAGGACAACCGTTTCTGAGATCTACAGGAAACTTGTACTGGGGCGGAAATACTGGCTGTACACCGACTACTCATGGAACAGCTACTTCTAAGGGGAGGATAGCTAACGGCCGTGGCCATTTCAGGGGAACCATCCCGGCATTCGCCTCACACGCCGAGGGAAACCACGAAAACCCCGGCGAGGATGGCCGGCCCGGGGATCGAACCCGAACCTCCCGATTGCGAAGACAGCGCGCTAGGCTCTTACCACTTCGCTCGGTGAAAGACGCCTTTTCGGTAACAGTGTATAAGTTTCACACTGCCAATGAATTGTCCTTTAATACCGTCATGGTTTGGATGTGGTTAATAACTTATTTTAAAGTATATTGTTAAAATTTGTAATATCCTTATCCATTATTTTAGTTCGGTCTAAAATTGTTATACGTCTTTGTTCTTGTAAATGTAAGGTCTGGCCGATGATGTGTGGATGGACACATTGTAGAGAAAAACTCCATAATGACAACCAAATTAAATAATATTGCAACGTCACTGCGTTCGATTGTCTATAAATCTTTTTAGATACTACCAAAACAAAGTAATACAGTAGTAGCTACATAATTGACAATCAAAGTGTATTTGAATAAAGGTGTATTAAAGGTTTAAGTCAATAATAACATTAAAAATAAAGTAATAATAAAGGGAAACGTAAAATATGTAAAACAAATTGTGATGCTACAAATTTTCTCGCATTATTTTAACGATTCCGCAATATTACACTACTACACGATTCTACAAAAATGTTTCGAAACAGCAATTTTTCCCCCCCGGCGAGACTTGAACTTATGTCCATCGAGGTACCTCACCACGCGCTCTACCGCTACATTACTCAAGCGCTGCGTGTTCTCTCGGGTCAACACTTACAAATCTTATTGTCTCTCCTATTCAATGAAATAAAGTCAACACAGAAAGTCTTTGCAACAAACAATTTTCTAAAATTCATAGTCCAGCAAAACAGATCTGCGATATTCATTTGGGTTCTTCTTGTTCTATCCGAGGAAAAAGTTAAAGAAATTATTTGAATCAGTTTTTGAGATATTTTTTACAAAATGGATTAAACCCTAGCAGAAATTTCGAGAAAACTATTTTATTAAAAATATATATTTTGTACATTTTTTAATAAATGTGTAACATTTTTTCAAAAATTCTAATGTGTACCAACGGAATTTGCCGAAAGCGAGTCTAGCACCAAATTTTTACCGTCATTTAATACACACAAACAGAATTTTTTTGGAAAACATTTGGAGTCTCTTTTGAGAATATAAGTGTTTGAAAATGGACCTTATTTCTCGCAAAACACGGAAAAATTGCGCAGTATCTTTTTTCAAGATCAGATCAAGAACGGATTTTATTAAGGAAAAATATCCTTCTTGAATATTGTAGTTGTAGAAAGATACGGAAAAATGTTGAACATTTGCAATTTTTGAAAAATAAGATATTTCAACGAAAATAAGACATGCACATCTTTAAGATCGCATGCATAAGACATGCGATCTTTACGCTATCCGAGGACAAAGTTTAATTCAAATCTTTGGAGCCATTTTCAGAAAATTTTGTTGAGGCTTGATGTAACATGCACTCTAAAATCAAAATATTCGTTTCAACATCCCTAATCTCGGAGTTCATTGACGTGGAGTGGGGAATATCAATTTTGGAGAGAACGGTTGAACAGTTTAGACGCTAGGGTTGAATACAGACGAACAGAAATGCGATTTGCCGTTAATCGATTTTTTGGTAGCATGGACACACAAAACATGAATTCTCACTATACGTATTAGAGAAGGAGATTTACTATTGGAACAATATTTATCCACTTTTTCGTTACTAGGGCCCTACAATAAGTGTTTTTCTATCGAAAATTTGCTGCTTTCTGGAGCACGATTTCAATACACTATCTTCTTACGAAGTAAGGATGAGAAAGTAAATGGTTGCGTTCAACATAAGAATAAAAACAATGACCTGCAAAATACAATAAGTCAGTTCCCATTCTCTGTCTCTCCGTTGACTCAGAAAAGCAAGAGTAACAACAACAGTGTGAGCAGGATTAATATTTATCCTTGCGTTAAGGACAGAACATGACATGAAATGAACATTATGAAGAAAACGAACACGTATAATGTCATTCGGACCTCAACTCAATAATGGTGGACTTCGATACCAACTTATTAACAACGAATTCAAGATTTTAAGTTCCTGCTTTGAGTCACCCTATCATTTACAAATAAAAGGCCACATACCTGATTTATATCAAGAGCTCCTAAGCGGGATAATTAAGTTTTTGAAGACTGATGTAGACGCTTACAAGATTCTGGATCAAATTTCTCTGGACATCAATGTTTTTAAATGTAACAAAAAACAGAGTTACGTAGTTTACTGTTCAAAATAATACTTACTTGTATACTGATGTGAGAACACAAATGTACATCTCATTTCTTCAGTTTTATATAAATTAATACAATAAAATTTATATAATTTCATATGCAAAACATGTTTTAAAGCTGTTTTGCCTGCTATAAATTAAACAAGAAATGCATTCCTGAATCGGAAACCTGATAGGTTTTCAAGGTTACCTGATAGGTTTTTAATAAATTTGATTCCTCACTTTCCCGCACACTTTCAGAAAAAACATAAAACTGTACTAACAGTACATGTAATAAACTTCGAGCCAAAATATTTAGCCACCCTTTTAAGGTCAAATATAACATATAAAACCCATTGAAATATGAAGAAAACGCACTCCTGGAATGTAACACGAACACAAAAACAACGGTCAAAAAGAAAAACAGCGACTTGAAAAATGTTGATATCTCGGTAACGAAATACTCATTAAACACGAGACCGGGCTTTTGCGAAGCCGCGTTCCGCGTCAACACGCGTTTTCAGGAAAGCAACGCCCATAAAGCAACGCCGCAGCCTACACCTGATTCAAGAACGCGATACGACACCGGAAATACGAAAAACTCGCGTCGAGTTAGGAATTCACGATAAAGCTGCGGTGCCATAACATGAAAACACGGACGAAACGGCTTAATTCTTACTCCATCCACCCACGCCCAGATCCATTTATCACGCCAGAACTCATAAGGTTTGCAGTAGGACCTACCCGGGTCACGGCGCCTGGGAAAGGAAAACGAAAAGGGGAAAAGAAGAGAAAATGCACATTGGCAGACGACTGGGTGGAAGCACTTGTAAGATAAGAAGTGGAAGAGGTAGGTGAAAGATTCGGTTAATGAACAGTTCGAATATCGAAAAAGATAGGGGAACCAACGATTTCGGAAAATATTTTGGGCCAAATATCTCTTTCTCGATGAAAATTTCCGTCCAGTTTTTCTATATACATTTAGAAAATGCTGAAATGTAGAATAAGTATTTGCTTCTGAACATATACTAATTTATATATCTGCGTCTATTTTCTGATCTCTCGTTGTACTAGATACGATAGGAATATGGTTAAGTTTTTTTTCCATTTTTGATTAATTGATTAGTGATTTCGGACACGTCAATAGAATCGGTCAAGCAAATTGTTCCAAAAGCGTGGAACTGTACTAATTTAAGTCCATTTTCTGATCACTCGTTGTACTAGATACGATAGGAATATGGTTAAGTTTTTTTTTCATTTTGTTTAATTGATTAGTGATTTCGGACACGTCAATAGAATCGGTCAAGCAAATAGTTCCAAAAGCGTGGAACTGTATTTTACTGTGATTTATCAACAGTTTGTGGAACGACACATTGATAGTTGAATATGGTTCAAAATCATTGACAAAAAATTGCGATAAAGGGACAAGAGCATGACATTGGACAGGTTCTTTACTGTTTCAAAAACGAGAAAAAATCGTATCTGATAACAATTCAAGAATATGTATGGTATGTAAATATTATTACTACAGAACATTACTTATTTTTATTTACATTTATGACATTTAGAACGTTGTACTATACCTTATTCAGAATTAATTATATTCGTTAACCTTTCAAGTGATAAAGTCGATAGAAATAGTACAGTTGTGAAGATAGTATTGAATCATCGAAACAGTGAAAAAAAAGAAAGGAAGGGAGGAGGAAGAATGAAAAAAAAGAAAGAAGGGTGAGATGTGGTAAGATATGAAGTGAAAGAACAAAATTGGTAAAGACGTAGTAGTAATCCGAGAAGAGATGAAATTGTTGTAGAGAAGGTTTAAGAGGGAAGCGAAAGGGCAAAAGAAGAAGAAATAAAAAATGGAGGAAAGGCATTGTTGAATGGACATTTAACAAAATAACTTGAGTGTTGCGCCAAAAATTGTCACAAGCCAATAATTGTAGATTTACAGAAGAGCTATTTCTAACTATGGCTAATTTATAAAACTAGCAATATCGAATGAATGCCGCATATTTTGTCGTATATTATCTAAGGCGTTTTATTGAACGTTTCGATTGACAGAATTAAATTCATGAAATAAATGGAACATCATTAATGAAACATAAATGAGTTAATAATTAATATTTTCGAAGAATATGAAGCCGTCTCCGGACATTTATTATGACATTTTTAGATTACATAGTTTTAAATACATTTTAATGTAAATAGCAGAAAAATAGAAAAATAAGAAGCGTTACTGGAAAATAAAAAATGATAATACAAGATTGTTTATACCTCAAACATCTTCAGCCTCCATATCTACAGTCTCTTCTGATGTACATCTTTTCTGATTTTCGGTAGACACGTTGATGAGTTTAAGGAATAAAATTCAAAGAAAATGCAATACGTACTTGTATTATATAATATTGGCATTTTCTTGTTTATTTTCAATACATCTTTGTATTTCATTTAATAGAATATTATTGCATATATAAACTACATTACCTAATACGATTTGGCTTGGCCGAATTCCATTAAGCTATTACAAAACAAACATCGTACTGTTTTCTAACCTTTTGAATTCTGGTATTAACCCCTCCCCTCCTCGGTGGCCTTTCCATCGCATCAAATTCCCCTCCCCCAAACAGACCATGCGGTACAGATGAGGAAAAAATCCTGCATGGCAAAAATTATACATTATAACCTTTCAAACTCTAAATATATTTTTGTACATGTGGACGTCACATATTGTCCTGCTAGTCTTCCATCGCCTCAGTACATGAAATGTTAAATGTAAAAGCGTCACAGAACGCCCACCGCGTCGTCTTTGCACTTAATTATTGCTAATCCATTCTCATTTATCCCGTAATGGGCTCATGCCAATAATAATTTATGTATTTGTTTACTTGATTTTTTTATTTATTCATTTACGCATTACTTCACAACTTACTTATAATTTTTAACGTAGGAACTAATTAAATTATTTATTTTTTCTCTACATCAGGCACCGCTCTGTTTACTTCTGAGCAGTGACATTTTATTTTCTTCCTAATTATCGTTTTCATTGCGCCCTGAACTTCCTTATAATTCCACATTTAGCCACCATAGAGCAGCAAACTATGCCTTAATAGAGGCATCTAGTAATCACCAATTGAACTACGGTCTTTTCTCAAATGTCACGGATGCATGACTTGTGAGACTATCTCTAATGCAACGTTCCAATTATAAAAGAATACGAAATGCTAACAGATCACGAGTACGGAGACAGAGTAAATGGATTAGTTGGAGAAATCTCAATCAGAAATTTAATAGTGATGGATTTAGTTCAATTCCTGTTATTTTTATTTCAGCTTCAGAATGTAATCTAACTGCTACTAGATTGCGCTGTATGGAAATTCAAAGGCGCGTTTTTAAACAGATGTTTCAGAATCCTGCAACTGCAAACTTCAGCACCAATTTAATAGGCTCTCGATGGCCCCTTTTTCTATGAAAATTGAAAAGTAAAACTACATTTGTAGCAATAGACATATTCTTGTATATTTCTCTTGTATTTTTTTCACGGCGATAAATAAGTAATTACACGTGTAGGGAATCAAAATTAATAAAATAATTGATTTGATCACATACTTGAGTTTTTCATTAAATGAAAAAGGTATAAATAAATCAATGAATGAATAAATAAATAAATAAATAAATAAATAAATAAATAAATAAATAAATAAATAAATAAATAAATAATATATACTAATTTTGGATTCTTAGTTTCATAGTTTGTATTTGAACCCGTTTACTTCTTCTCAAATCTACAGCTGTGACGGACGTCGCCAAATGTTCAGATAAGCAACGACGGAGAATACTGCGTTGCAGAAGAGATCCCTTCCACCGAGCGAAGTGTTCAGCGCGATGCGTGCTGACTTCGCATTCGGGAGGCCTGGGTTCGATTCCCGGACCGGCCATCCTGACCGAGGTTTTCGTGGTTTCCCTTGGTCGCCCAGGCGAATGCTGGGATGGTTCCTCTCAAAGGCCACGACCGTACGCGCCCTCCCGAGTTCCTTCTGCCCTCAACGTTGTGTCTCACTTGCACGTGTGTGGTGCATTAACTCCGGGTAGGTTAGGGTCTGCGGCGTGGGATTGGGCATCAGCCGTCCTGGGGAACGCGTTTGAACTTAACTTCTCTAGGATTAACGCCGGGAAGGTAGAGGGGGGTACCTGTAACCGCTTTCCTTGCAGGGTAGACGTCGAGGGAAATCCGGTCCGTGCAGGTGAGCGAACGACGTAAAGAAGATGAGAAGCCACTCGCAGCCAATGGGATCCTATCTCTGGGATCAGTCTAGCCCTCGGGGCTAGCACTGACCACGTTCATCAACACACACACACACACTCAAGCGAATTCATAAAATAAAGAAGTAGGATAATGAAAAGAAAAATAGGTTAGGTTTTTAAACATTTTATTGAGATAGTGATGGTCAATTTATTGGGATGGCTCATTTAAGATCTAGCTATAATATATTATAATGTTATTAATAAAGTATTTTTTGTAAGAAAAAGGACACTAGTGGTGGAAACTAGAGTAGTTTACATCCTAAAGGTTTTTCACTATAAGCAGACTGCACCTCATTTTCTTTTATGGTAGAATTGATGTTCTAGCCAGGACAATTATTTTTGTAGTTAGTTCATCATATTACTCTTACTTTCAGTGTTTTACTTACACACACTTCTTATTATTTTCTGATAAATAGTCCTCAATCTAAATTTGAAACCCAGTTATTTATTTTGAAAAGTTATAATTCCAGACATGGGGTGCTGGCATGCTGGATTCAATATCACTAATATTGTGTTTTTATGAGAAAGAAATACATTTGTTCATTTAGATGTACCGACGTAGGGTGTCTTGGCGAAGGCCACTTATGACTTCATCTTTATTTTATCACTGACGGACAGAGGTCGGTATTGGCAGTCACATTGACAGTATACTGTTTCGTTAATAGAAGTCGCGACGGAACTCCAAAAAACGGAGGTCAGCTTTTACAATGTGTGAATACCTGATTTATTATAATTGAAAAAGTATGTCTTTGGCAAAAAAAGGAAAAAAATAAAATTAACCTACAATAATGGAATATTTACATTGTACGAAATCTATTTTGTCAAGAATTTTGAAACACTTACTGTAATTTGTACACTTTTCCAAGAATAAATATGACAAATAGTATTATATTTACTATTACAAAGAAGATTATATTAATAGTATTTTTTTTAAATATTGTGAATAAGCGTTAAAGGAAGGAGTATGTGGGTATTTTCAAATGATCAGTGGTAGCTCTCTAACAGATACAACATATTAATGATGAAATAACACACGTTCAATCTTACTTTTTATTATTGTTTCTTGAATGTATCTATAGGTACCGAAACTTCGCAGTCTAAAAACTTACCCGCATGACTGAAAATTTTCTACTCCTCTGCGATCATTAATGCATCTGGAAAATAAGCCCTTTTTTAATTAAATATTTTATAAGATGTTGCAAAAAAGAAACTTATTCAAAATTATATATTACTTATATTTATTATTATTATTTATAATTATATATTACTTGTTAAAGTTATTAATATAAATACAAATTTAACTTTTTTATTTAGAATGTGAGAAGTGGAGGTGTTACATTAAATAAACGTATTGGTGGTTTGTTAGATTTTACATTCTACCTGAGGTTGGTAGTTTGCAAGTAGTACTACATCATTTATCACGTTTGCCAAGGCCTGAGTCATTTCGGCCATTCATGAGGTAAATGGTTTGGTAGAAGTGTGGTTTTATTTCAAAATTAAATAAGCAATGTTGGAATGCGAGGCGAATAACCATTCGCCCGTTTATTAGGATAGCGATCCGCCACCTGTTTGGAATTTATCGGAGAAACCACGGTAAACTATCGACCAGAGCAGTCGGTCGCTAGAACTGCCCTCCAGACAACGGCCGAATTCGTCTAAGTTATCTAGTTAGTGACGTAAATCTTGCAATAGTTCTGATTTATTTATTTAATAGGTAATTATTACAGACAAATTAGCTTACTTGATCCTATGTGGCTAGGCCGACGGCCTTTAAGCCATTACAATACCTACATCCTTTCGCGTTCTAATCTTTCGAATTCTGGTATTCACCCCAAATGGTCTCTCCATCGCATCAAAGCCGCGGAAAAGAGACCACAAGGTACGGCTCAGGAAAAAACACCTGAAGGGGGAAAAACCTGCCGTCAGAATCCGAGTACATTCTAATCTATCCGACGTTTATTTTTGCTATTTTATTTTTTAGCGCGGGCGCCCCGCCGTCTCCTTCCAGTGCTTGGCCTCCTCAGCACCTGAAATCAAACAGCGCCACAGAAGATCGTCCGCACCAACGCCTCTGCCCTTTACATTTTCGATCCCCCCTTCTCTTCACCCCCTAATGTGCTTATTACTATGCCAGTTTTATTTTATTTATTATATTAACCTTTTACTTACCAATTAACTGTGACTTATGACTTATTTCTTAACTGTTTACTAACTTAACATAAAACTACTGATTAACTTACATATTGTTAGCTTATTGACTTATTTATTTCTCTCCAGTCTAGGCTCCGCTCAAGCTAACCGGTGCTGTTTTCCCACTCCCTAATTTCAGTTTCCCTAATGGTCCGAACCTTTCCTAAAAATGTTCCTAATTCTTTCATGAATTTAGACCTTTTATCACCTAAAATGTTTTGGGCGAGCGTTACGTTCCTGTTTAGAAAGTAGTAATTTCCCATTCCCATCCATTTTTTTCTCCATGATTCGCTTGCACAGCAAATTAAGAGGATGTGGATCCAGTCTTCCCTATCACCGCAAAGCACACAGATGCCATTACCACTTGCGTCCTTTAGTCTACGCTGCATCCATCCCCCAACCCTGAACCAAGCGTATCCCCCTCTTGCGTCCTTTCCGAAAGTATGAACGTAACCTTCGCAACCCCACAACGGACTCGCATGAATTTGAGCTACTAGCGAACGTTTTTCAGCCGTTGCTGCCCAGATCTCTTGCCTTTTAATATCCGCAAGTCTATTAGAAATCAGCCGTTCTATTTCACGGGTTCCCCTATCTACGTAAATCTGCTAACGTTGGGTCTAGAGTCCTACAATCTTACGACGAGTGGTCGAGGAATAAACACCTCCTTACATAGGCCTGCGCTCCGCAATTGCGTCGTTATTTAAAGAGGCCGCCACCGTCGCCGCGTGCGTCGGAAGATGAATGGTTTTTCTCTTCGTTCAATTGCTCATGGCCGCCTGCGCAAGAGCAGAAGCTTCTCTCCGGCGAGGATTTCATTAGCGCTCGCTGACAAGAAATCTTAACGATGCAAAAATGACATCAGTTCAGTGTGGGTCGCAGGCGACCTACGTTGAACAGCGCAGACTCCACCGAGCGCCACACGCATACCGTACAGACCCCGATTCGCGCGTTCGGCGCCCTTCAGTCTGTTGTTTCTTCGTAATCGGTTGAGTTAGCCGAGGTCAACAACTGACACATTGTGGAGGATTTTCGACAATAAATAGACAGCTAGATTGAATTCAGCCATTGTCTCTGGAAGAAGAATTCTTGCAGCCGGCTACTCAGATAGGAAGTTGTCGGTTTTTATTCGATAAATGCCAAGCGAATGCCGGGGTGGTATTGTTATTGTGGGATTAAAACTGCTAATGTGTTTTATCGTAGTGCTAATAATCAGCGACCAGTACAATACATTTAAAATATTCCTACCCCACCCAGTTATTCAGCTACGTCATATTTGAAAAGAAAATGACGTCTGAGTTCTAGGACAGTGAATCACACATTTAGTTTATCTAATGAAAACTCAAGTATTCATTCAAATATTCAATCAATTCAATTATTTTATTAATTCTGATTCCCTACATGTGTAACTACTTATTTATTTCCATGAAAAAATTACAAGAGAAATATACAAGAACATGTGTTTCACTACAAATATAGCTTAACTTTTCAATTTTCACAGAGAAAGGGGCTATTGAGAGCCTATGAAATTGGTGCTCAATTTTGCAGTTGCAGGATTCTGAAACATCTGTTTAAAAACGCGCCTTTGTATTTCCGTACAGCGCAATCTAGTAGCAGTTAGATTACATTCTGAAGCTGAAATAAAAAGAACAGGAATTGAACTACATTCGTCACTATTAAATTTCTGTTTGAGATTTCTCCAACTAATCCATTTACTCTGTCTCCACACTCTTGATCTGTAAGCATTTCGTTTTCTTTTATAATTGGGACGTTGCATTAGGGATAATCTGATAAGTCATGCATCAGTGACATTTGAGAAAAGGCCGTAGTTCAAGTGGTGATTAATAGATGTCTCTATTAAGTCATAGTTTACTGCCCTATGGTGGCTAAATGTGAAATTATAAGGAAAGTTCGGGGCGCTAGAGAAACGGTAATTCGGAAGTGAATAAAATGTCACGGGTAAGTAGTAAACAAATCGGTGCCTGATGTCCAGAAAACGGGTCTCTAAACCACTCACTCTCTCCACTATGAAGTTGTCGCCATGAGTACCACCGGACGCTAGACAACCTAGGGAATCTCATATCGTCTGAAATCTTATATGTAGGTTAGAGATCTATCACCTTGCACAGAGTATCCTGGCTAACGGAGCCACGCCCAATCCCGACCAATGGTCGCTGCCAAGCCTACTTACAGCCTCCACCTTCAAACTAACTACGCGAGAGCCGCCGTGGAAGTCGAAGTATGGGTGGCACTCTTCCACCAAGAACCGCGACCTCCGCTGGCATCCCTTCCCCTCTGCGAGAACAGCTCTGGGGAAGGCCAAAGTGTGTTGGCCAAAACGTTTTCTACCAAGACACTGATCCGGCCCGCCCCGGATAGCCTATTAGATCATACTGTGGCGATTGGCCGGGGCAATAAATCACAGACGTGAACGGTTTGTAATTTATTCAGTATTTATTTGAAATACGCTCCAACACCTGAATACTATTTACAATAATTACAATAAACAATATTGACCCGTTACCAGAAGGAATGTTCCCGGTCACCACCACCGCTGGCCTGATAATTTGATATCTTATTCGGTGTGATGCACCAGTTGCCTACGTGAGCATACAAGCGAGTATGCCGCACCTCCCGCCTCGACATAGCATGCCGACTTCAGTTCCCTGCCTCAGTAGCCTATGCATTGAAATGCAGCGCCCTGCACAACCCACACGACTTCCTACCGACGCGCCCAAGCATCAGAAGGAGTTTAGACCCGGGGTCTGTTTATATTACCATCTGGGCCGGCTGAGGGAACTGCGTCATTTCGGTGTTTCCGCCGACGCGTTTCCACAGCCAGCATGTCTACGGGGTTCAGAAGTTTGCACCAAGTGGTCTACGGGGTTCACAAGTGGACACCCACGACACGGCACCTCTTCCCTTCCGCTCCCTAGGTTTGCCATTGTTCAGCCTGGCGTCCCTTCCCGCCAGCGCAGTCGCAACCATTTCCTCGTGCATTTCGTGAGCATGAAGTGCACGTGGCTAATATTTTGTTACGTTTGTACAAGGCGACTGATATGACGCCACAATACAAATTTCGGAAGCGTTCGGAAGCCTACCCTATCATACTCGCAAGTTCGGTCAATTTCCCTGGTTAGTATGGTTAGTACTTCTTGCCAGCGGCAGAGCGTGGGCGCAACGCGGCACGACGGTATCGCGTTTAGCGATCGTTGTTTTTTCTGCGGCCGCCACGATCGGGATCATCTCTAAAACCAATATTGTTCCTACCGGCAGAGGATAGGGCAACACAACTGCCAAGAGAGGTACAGGATACACGCAGCGAGCAGGCCAGGCAGAAAGGCTCTGCAGAGAGCAGTGATCCGACAGTTTTTTGAAGAAACAAATTGCCATTTTCCGATTACGTAACTTTCTCTTCCTACGAAGTACATTCGTAAGAGCAAGAAAGAAAAAAGTCTATATTGCTAAAATGCAAGAACGGCCCTTAATTTAATTGTAGAATTGTGGCAAAGAATCATGGATAACTATTAATTGTCGGATTTGATGTCAGTCAGTATTGGGTGAGTTTTTGTTTTTGAAGAGCGTACTCCCGACGTTGACCATCACAAAACCATTCACTTTCGAAACACGTGATGAAGGTGTGATGAAAGTGATGAAGGATGATCCTGATTATTGAAGTAATCGGTGATATGTGTTATCCTCAATTGGGATGAGGAAGCGTATGCCCCGGACCGTTCGAACGTTCTTTAATGAAAAGTTCACGCAATCGCCTGAATTGCGAAGAGAAACTTCGCCAAGCCTGAATTCTATCATCTTCACAGAAAGTCTTTTTACGGGTGGACTTAGAATACTCGCTGGACCATTGGGTCTTCCTTATGTGCTGTTCAAATATCCTCACAAAAACGTTACCCAAAGTTCAAACTTATCTTCATTAAAGCCAAAAAATTAACAATTAAGGATTACAATGTAGTTATATAATTCGTACAATACGCTGGTTGTGCGACTTTCTATTACCAGACAATTGTCGGAGTTCACGCGAACGACGCAGGTGATGATTGTAACGAGACAGTTTCTATCGTATGAAGTGTCAGAACACCAGCTTCTGGTGATAATACCTAGTTGGAGTGCGATTTCAGACAACTTAGTTTGATTTCTAACCTCATAGAAGCGACGCGAGATTCAAAATGCGAAAAATGAACCATGTCTCATAAAGCCTGCAGTCACAAAATAACACTTCAGGGAAATGATTTTCTTTTAGTTTTAATTAAAGTTACATAATTGTATTATTTCTCATATGTTTTGCTTATTCTTAATTTAAATGAAATAAATAAAATATGAACGTATTTTCTAGCAACAAATTTGTTTAATGCTATACAAAATTTGTTTAATGCTATGCAAAGATTGTTTATATGCAATGCATATGGGTACTCTAAATAATATTTCATTGTTTTATGTGAAAAATAATTGTAAAGTATTTTGATACAAACAAGTATGATTTCTATCTAATTTACTTAACTGAAAAGAGAAAAAAACATTTGAAATTGTATTTGTTAAAATGAGTATTACATATCATAAACATAAAATGACAATTGATACAAATTAATCAGATTTTGTGTTATTCAAAGATGTTTTTTATAAATTAATAAACATGGCGGGTAGTCGTGAGAACCACCAAATTTCTTCTTATATATAAAAGGGTTTGAGTACGCATTACATGAGAAGCTTTATGGATTTATGAATTATCAAATTGTATGGATGTTTCCTCTTTGTATATTTCGCTTTCGTTGAGCTCCAATATTAGCTGATAGTGTGTGATTTTCTACACATCTTCGTAAAAGTATTACTTCCGCTTATAGGTGGAGCGAGAGGAACAACAGAATAAAGATAACAGAATAAACTATTCGAATCCCCTGTATATCTCTTCGCTTCTTGGCTGCTGATAGTGGTTGTCTACGCGACAAGAAAGACCGATGGATTATCGGTGGATTGCGATGAATTTCAGTATATCTGTGTATTTCTTGGTATAATCGTACTCTGTGGTTGGCTGCTAAAGTTGATAACTAAAAGATCAACTATGGTTTGCCGTTGGATTGCGCCAAATTTTACCAATCGTTGGATTGCGGCAAACTTTTTCGTTGACAAAAACCCCATGCATTTCATGACGCAATTTCGCTCCAACGTTCGCTGGCTGCTGCTAATGACGGTGACCTGATGGTGACTCCGTCACCTCTACGGTTCCGGGTCCAACCCTGCGTCACCCGCAGCCCCGTCGTCCGGATACACGCCGTCTCCACCAGCCTGCGCTCCACGTCGAGCGCGAGGCCGGCGGCCACCATAGGCGCCGTGCTGCCGTTGCACCATCGACGTGAGGAAGTGGTCGGCGACTATTCCGCCGATTAGCCCGATGGCAATGGATCCTCCGATGAGGACGCACCTGCCAACGACGTTAATATTCGCTTTAACAATGAGTGTTTTTTATAAGCGCTGCTGTGAGCAGGTAGTTGTGGACGAAGTGTACAAGTTTGTCCAGTTACTTTATCCTTTTGTTTTCAAGTATTTATTTGTATATTTAAAATATAAACAGTTAAATAGAAAACTATTCACACCTGTTGTTAAAAATATTCAATAATAAAATAGTGGTGGGAGAGGTTGCTATGATCTGCTGTTAGAATATTGAGGCTAGATTATCTTTATTTAACCTCAAAAAGGTAAAAATAAGAAACAATTAGTACTAGAACTGAAAAGTAGGAACTATCAGTCATACATTAACTTTTAAATATTTAAACTCAAAATGTGTTTATCATTGCGAAGGAAAAATAGTTCAAAATTTGGATACGTTATGGCATCGAAATTCAATGGCTGAATGTATTGTTATAATTGCATATTTACCCGAACATTCTATTTTTTTAAAAAATACAACAATTTTTACTTTAGATACCTTCCTTGTTCTAGGGATCATGTACTGTAAATTCAAAATAACTTTTTCAATAAATTTTAAAAAATCTATAATTCTGCTCACATAGTTGGTTTTTAAAACCTATCATTTAACCCTTGGGTCACATTAAACATTTTACTCATCAGTTAGGTATCTTCAAAAAATCTGAGAAGGAGCCACCAGAACTATCTATTAATATATGTGAGTAACACTTTGATTAAAATGTCTTTAACGTTTTTCAGTAACGTTCTTCAATATTAGATTTTCGAGATTTATTGAACTGTCTTACTTTAATAATATTTTTACAAAAGCAAAGGGGAAGACAAACTTCAGATTTTAACAATACTGTCGTTTGGGACCATACAATCTGAAATATTTAACTAACTCATTATATTCAAGTTTATTTACAGTGAAATACGAAATTTAAAACTCACCACCGCAGAATATCCCCCAGAATATGCATGACCCGGCAGTAAATATCTAAATTCAACTACGTGTCCGCCATGGTTATCTTTTATTGTCAATTTCTTGATTGTTTCTTTGAATAGTTACCGAGTTATTGTTCCGTAAAACAATGGAGTTTTATGATATTCAGTTACCTACAGTTTTCCCATCACATCTTACATCATCTCTCTGTGTCGTAAATTAATTATTTTGAATTCAAAAATGTTTTGTGATAATATGCGCTACAAGTAATGTGAAAATAAAGTGAAAAGTGCACATTTAACCTATACCAGTGCTCACATTCCTGAAGCTAACACCCGAAGAATGTATTTCCAGTTTTATGCTTCTCCGGAGTTTCATTTCACGGCGAATTTCCCTCACAACTGGACTTCGCTATTCCCAATTTCACTGTGTTGCAACTGACGCGTTAGATTAGGAAAAGAGGAAGCTTGAAGGGGAAAATTACTTCCTGTCAGTGTCATCGCTAGACGATGTCAGAGGGAACGAGTAGCGATATTGTAAAGCTTATCTCAATACAATATTTTATATCAATTCCAAAAACATTAAGTATATTATTGATATACTCAAATCGATATTATTGAAACTTTAGTATTGTTTCTTCCCGTACAGAAACCTGAAACCAAAAATGATATAATGTATAAGAAAATGAACGATATCTTGAAAATACAATAAATAATATTTTATATCAATTCCAAAAACATAAAGTACGATACCTGATATTATTGAAACTCTAGTATTGTTACTTCCCATACAGCTCGAAATCAAATGTGAAAGAATGTGTTAGAAAATGAAGGAAATCTTGAAACATTGGAATATTTTGGGTATTTTTTAACAATTTATACATTTGTATAAATTAAATGATTTATTCCTCTACTTAGTCTTTCAACTTAAACAAAGAAATGGTATGAAATTACATTTTGGGGAAAAATTGTGTTTAAAAAGTTAATATAATTAGTGGTAACCAAATCATTTTTGATAAACTCACAGCAGTTTTGGTAACAATTTCACGAAATTATACCACGATTCATTCGAATAAAAACCAATACCGCTAGTATAAAAATGAAAATATAGAATTATAAATAAAAATATGAACTTCATTACTGAAAGAAATATAAAGACTCGAAGCAAAAGTTTGCATAAAATTTAACTTTAATATAATATATATTATTTGAGTATTTATTTCATTTCGCATCTTTGCATTGCAAAGAGTAATATTTTACATCTTAGAATACTACTTATTTTGTCTGTGTGCTTGAACTCTTGAAGAAAACGCCTTAGTAATATCCCACTAGTAAGTAAATGAAAACTCAGTTATTTATTTCTAAATTTTCAAATACACTAAGGGATTTCACGAAGAATACCCACAAGATCTCTTTGTGTCGGGTGTAGATATATCATCAGTCCCTACCGCAGTTTCCATCCCAGGACTTCGTCTATTGGATTCCTTATTGGTATCTCTGACACCTCGATTTTGCCTCGTCCCAATAATCTCCAGATCCACCTCCTACAGCACTGCTCAGTTCTCAGCTACTTCTCCCCAGCTCCTTTCCTCCTTTGCAGTGTCCTTTATGCCTTCCTTCGCCGTCTTTGCTTTCTTTGCAGCCTCCTTTGCTTCCTTCCCCGTCTCTTTACCCTCCTTAATTTACTTCGCAGTCTCATCCGCAGCCTCCTGTGTGCATTCCTTATCCATCTCCTTTGCTTCCTTCATTGCCTCCTTTGCTTTCTTCGCAGCCTCTTTAACGCCCTTTGCTTCCTTCGCCGTCTTTTTAGCCTCCTTTGCATCCTTTGCCTCTCTTTAGCCTCCATAGCTTCCTTTGCAACTTCCTTTGTGCATTCCATTTTGCTTCCTTTGGCACCCCTTGGCTTTCCTTTGCTATCCCTTCGCACCGCCTCTTTAACCCCTTGCTTCCTTCGCAGTCTTTTTAGTCTCCCTTTGCATCTTTTGCCTCTCTTTATCCTCCTCCTAGCTTACTTCTTTGCAAACTTCCTTTGTGCATTCTTTGCTTCCTTTGCAGCTTCTTTTGCTTTTTCTTCGCAGCCTCAGCCTCTTTCCCCCCTTTGCTTCCTTCGCCAGTCTTTTTAGTCTCCTTTGCATCCTTTGCCTCTCTTTAGCCTCCATAGCTTCCTTTGCAACTCCTTTGTGCATTCCTTTGCTTCCTTTGCAGCTCTCTTCTTGTGCTTCCTTCGCAGCAGCCTCTTTAACCCCTTTGCTTCCTTCGCAGTCTTTTTAGTCTCTCCTTTGCATCCTTTGCCTCTCTTTACCTCCTTAGCTTCCTTTGCAACTTCCTTTGTGCATTCCTTTGCTTTCTTTCTGGCAGCTTCCTTTGCTTTCTCGCAGCCTCTTTAACCCCCTTTGCTTCCTTCGCAGTCTTTTTAGTCTCTTTGCATCCTTTGCCTCTCTTTAGCTCTCTCCATAAGCTTCCTTTGCAACTTCCTTTGTGCATTCCTCTTTGCTTCCTTTGCAGCTTCCTTTGCTTCCTTCGCAGCCTCTTTAAACCCCCTTTGCTTCCTTCGCAGTCTTTTTAGTCTCCTTTGCATCCTTTTGCCTCTCTTTAGGCCTCGACATAGCTTCCTTCCGCTCACTCGATAATATTCCTTTGTATGTCGCTATTCTCGCACGCATCCTTTTAGACTTGCTTCCTTCGCAGCTCTTTCCACATCCCCGCCCCTCCCGCTCCTACCTTTCTTTCTTCGTTCCGCAGCAGCCCCTTTAACCCCTTTTGCTTCCTTCGCAGTCTTTTTAGTCTCCTTTGCATCCTTTGCCTCTCTTTAGCCTCCATAGCTTCCTTCGGATCCTCCTTCGCAGTCTCCTTTGTAGCCTCCTTTTTACCACATGCATCCTTTTGCCTCCTTCGCAGCTGCCTCTGCCCACCCGTGCTTTTTGTTGGTAGGAATCTGCACAGCCGAGAGCACCTGTCTGCAGCGCACGGGCGCTTCTCGCCCTGTTTTGCTGTATTTGCATAATGAGCTCCCGCTGCAAAATCGCCACTCCTGCTGACGTCTGCTCGTGCACACTGACGCTGCAACGCTCACACACACACACACACACACACACGCACGCACGAGTGAGGGAGAGTGAGGAAGTTGAGTGCGCCGTACAATAAACTGAGCTAATTTCGGAAGAGTGAATTGCGGAAATGGCAACGCTTCTTTATGGAAAAGAAAACAAGTCTTAACGTTGAAATGGATGGAACAGTTATTAAAATTAAAGAAGCATACTCTCAACAAAATTCGTTGTTGTAAATTCATGTAAGTGCAGTGACACCCGATTATGACTATTTGTGCTTTGTGTACATTGAAGTTTGGTCCTTGAAACTTTTTACGGGAAACGTTCTTGGCATAAACCTAATTAACATATAATTACTCGCAATTCCAGGCAGTGTCTATTAACACCCAAAACTACCGAACTCAGTTCACTTCTAACTACACGTAACAATTATACGATTCGTGGTTCATATGCAATATATGTTGTGCAACGTGTTGTAAATTAGCTTTTGAGAAATTATATTACAGCAATTTGAATCAGGCAAACTAATAAATAAATATTTATAATTAACATGGAATAAATTTGTGCGTAACATAAAAATAATCATTAGGAATTTAGCAGAATTCGAACGATGAATTAGGAAGTAGTATTCTGAATAAAATGTTTTAAGTTGTTTCATGTCGTTCAGAATTAAATTTCGAAGAAATTTAAGAGAAGGGAGAAAACTTAAGGTGTAACACATTCTGAAACAACACAATCATTTGTCATTGTGAAACAACAGTTCAACATCTTACTGACACTATAATGGAATTATTTTACTTTAACCAAATCTGTATGTGAATGCTATAGAGAAAGTTGGCAAAGAAATCTTGATGTACACTTACCTCAAAAACGTAATGCAACTCATAATTATAATCAATGAAATATTTCAGTGAAAGGACACGTGTCAGACGATTTCTAACGCGTTTATATACTCGCAAGTCGTTTGTATTCACAATACTCTTCAAACTTAAGAAAATTCGCAGATACTCCAGATGGATATAGACACGGATATACCAGTAAACTCTATTGCACGTTCAGCGATTCGCTTCACAGGTAACGACGGATTTCTATGAAGCACCGAAATGAAAACGTTCAGAAACACGCTTTTCGCCACTTTGAAGATATTTTCCACTCTTGTGTTTAATTATTGAAGGGCCAGCCACACTCTGACATTGTAAAACACTGAATAGAGTCCTCCTTCGCAACCCGACCGGAACCTACGGCCCGGGACAAGGCCGAAAAATCACCGCCTGACCATCGCCGTGTCGTGACCCGGTGGCTGCGAAGAAGACAAAATAATGCATATGGAAGAAAGAGTCTGCGAAGGAGGGAAAGAAAGCTACGAAAGACGCAAAGGAAGCAGTAACGAAGCAAACCAATCAGCCAAGGAGGCAAACCAACTTGTGAAGGAGGTAAACCAACCTGCGAAGGAGGCAAACAAAACTGCGAAGGAGACAAATACGGCTACGAAGGAAGAAAAGGAGGAGGCGGAGGAGGTTGTCCCTTGTCGCTGAGCTCTATCCTAAGTTTCAATACGCAGGATACGCAGTGAATTCTGCTTCAAGTTCAACGATTCTCTTCACCGGTAAGAATGGATTCCTGTGCAACATAGATATAAAAATCGTTCAGAACCACGCGTCATATTTTCCACTCTTGTTTGAAGGCCAGCCAAACTCTGATATTCTAAAACAGACTGAATAGAGTCCTCCTTCGCAACCCGACCGGAACCTACCGCTCGGGGACAAGGCCCGTAGATCACCGCCTGACCATCGCCACGGCGCGTCCGCCTATCTGGAGCGCGCCGGCGGCGGGCCGGTGTGGAGAGATTCGTTATTCGTAATGGACGCGCCGTATCAGATACGGCCTCGGCCGCGCTCTGCATCCGAGGCCCACCGGGCGCGATCTCGTTTGGGATAAGCGCGCGGTCGGTCGGCCGGGCGGACAACGCTGAGCCCCGGGTCGGGAGGCGAGAGCCAGCCAGTGTCCAGGTGTGGGGGAGGACGGCGTGACTGTTGTCAAGGAGACCGTGCACGCTGGGGATACGTGACTGTTTTACGTGACATGGCTGCGCGTCACATGTTTAACAGGATTTCGAATTATGTTATTTATCATATGTGTAGTAAGAATGTTCGTGGTTATGCAATAGTGGCCGAAGTTTTGAAGCCAGAATTTTCAATATGGCCAGGGAGTAAGTATTTCCGGTCACGTCATCTAAGACCGTTAGTCCCGTAAGCGTAGTTTCCTGTGTTCAGCGGTTTACCCTGAAGACGCCTATTTAGTTCGTTTGGTTTGACCAAACGTTGCTCATTTGGTTTGGTTCGTCTTCTCTGCTGGACGGGCTCCTGTTTGTTCCTCCCCTGACCCATTTGCTGCTCGCTTTTATTTGGGTGAATGTCGTTTTTCTATACTCGATGGCTGTATTTTTTTCAATCTACGGGCGAGTCAAATAAACCACTAGACAAGTGCATCGTGTTTTATTTCAACATCTGCCAAAACCGACGCCATGTCGCCAGTTGGAGCTGAACTATATACACGTGAAGAAGAACGACACGATTGACTTCCCACCATATGCGAGCTGCGTGGTGACATTCGCTTTACTTACGAAGAAGGAAATAGTGGAGCAGTAATTAATAAAAGCATGAACTGAGTATACGGTGTAAACCTTCAAACGAATGAGGGATACTGACTTCAGGAGATGTCCTCATTCAAGACCTCCCCTCACAGAGCGTCTGTAACCAAACATCTGGGGCAAATGGGTGTTTGCTTGATCATTCGGCGTATTTTCTGACAAAGCTGTGAATTATTTTCATCCCTCCTTCGACCTGAAGAATGTCCAGAAGGATAAAGTTTCCATACCAATGAGGAGCTTCAGAGCAAAGTTCTTTCCCAGCTCACATCAATAGCCCCAATGTTTTTCGAAGAGCGAATCGAAACGATTGTTCACACACAAGTCAAATACCTGAACCTTCACGATAATGTAGACAAGTAACTAAGTTTTTACTAACTGTTGGTAAAAAAAGATTTTTACAATTATCTTTTTGTTATATGCCGGAGGTTGTATTATGCCGGAGGTTGAAAACAAGTGGTTTAAAAATTCTTCCATCACTTCCTGTTCTTTTGCAGACCGTTGCGGATGTAACGTTTGTAAAAGGTTATAAATACTGTTAAGTACAGCGTGGAAACATAATACCGCCTGTAATAACACCAAAACTACAGGTTTAAGTACGAAGCCTTGTATTGTTATAAAGGAGGTTTTTGCGCTTACAAAATACCAGTGGGAGGAGTCAACGATAGACTCCAGTGAGTTTTTTTTTATCAATTAGTGTTTTGGTAGGGACTTAGTATTTCATCTTTGAGAAATTTTCTTATTAAATGATTTCTGATCTCTTAATGGTAGTTTCAACTCTAATTACAGCTTAAATTTGATATTGCCGACTTACGTAATCGCTACGTGAAAACTTCGACGTTCTCTTCCAGTCGGGCTTGCCAATATCCGCGTTCAAATCTTATTTTAGTGTCTGTGGATGTATAAAACAGTTGTGTAATCGGAGCAACATTGTGAATGTTGATCTAGGTCTTGAACAAAGAATGCCCAAATCTGAAAATGTTCAAAATAGAGGGTATTACCATTATTTTTTAATTTTCTGCATAATTTACAATCTGTTCTTGTTAGAATAATAAGTAAATGGTGTCTAATAAATACATTTCTGACGTGAGTTTTTTATGAAATGGAACGTTTCATTTACGAAATCGGTATGACAAATCTAAAATATTACCATTACCATATGAAATAATTATATGCGTCGTCATTGCCAACAATATTATTGTAATAATATTGTTGGCAATGACGACGCATACAATTATTTTATTAGAAATGCCAACGATAACTCACCATAATACCTATATGGCAATACCATAACCCAAAATCTTAAACGATTGTGACACAAACTTGCACAAAATGATCCTAATAAGAGTGTACTACTAAAACACATTAGTTCTTAAAAATGAGTTTAATTTTCCTTCAGTTATAATACAATTTCTTCTGGGGTCTAACTTGGATACTTAGGTTAGTGTTCCCTGGATGCAGGAACACATTAGTAAACGCGACTACAAAGACTTGTAATAAGTCACTTACCAAATTGCTATTATCAAGAACACGACCACACCTTATCAAATATGGAAGCCAGATTTTGAAGAACCATTTTGTGTCGCGTAAGCCAAGTCCCTCAGAACGTTTTATTTGACATTGCCATTTTTATTGAGATTCGTGGCCACCTTTCCACTGGGATTTCGCGCAGCTAGATCGGCAAACTTTTCACTGCACTTCCCGACCGGCGCTCTGCCGCGCGCGGCTTCGTTGGGAATTCCGCGCACGCGACGCGAGTCCCGGCGACGCGCGGAGGTCACATCGGGATTCGCGCCGCGGCCCCTCCTCGTTCCTCCCGCCCCGCCCCACGTCGCGTCGCCGCCCCGCCCGACGCCCCACCGTCGCAGCAGCCAGCACCGCCCCGCCCGCCCCGCTCCGTCCCGCCCCCTCCGACCCCGCCCCGCTCCGTCCCCGCCCCGCTCCGATCCCCCCGCTCTCCGCCCCCCGCCCCACCCCTCTCCGCCGCCACCCACCCGCTCGCCCGCCCTCGCTTCGCCCGCCCCGCTCCGCCCCCTCTCCGCCCCGCTCCACCTCGCTCCGTCTCCTGCTTCCGCCCCCGCTCCGTCCACTCCCACCGCCGTCACTGCGCCGCCCCACCATGGCGCACTTGCGCCGCCCGCCCCGCCACGCCCCGCCCCGCCCACCCTGTCCGCCTCACTCAGTCTCCACTCGCTCCGCTGCCCCGCCCCGCCCTTGCCCCGCCCTGCCCCGCCCTGCCCGCCCTGGCCCCGCCCGCCAGGTCCTCGGCCTTCAACCCTTTTCCCACGCCCTCCCCCGCCACGCTCCGTACGCTCGTCCGCGCTCGCGCCCCACACCTACTGGTGCCCTCTACCTCCTCCCACTCCTCCCATCGACCTGTGAGTGTCACATCTGTCTCCCCAACTTGACACATCTTGACGTCCAGGCAGGTCCCGTGCGACACCGTACACAGTCCCCATACCCAGCGACACGTTAAAACGCCCCCACCCGTTCGCGCGATCCAGGACAAGCACGGCTGCCCGACCAACATCCAGGAATCGCTGTGCGCTAGGCGAGTCCTATCCATTTCGCCCCAACCGCACGGCCTGATCTGGTCCCGAGCAATGTCACCACCCGTCTCAAGACCCTAGCATCTTCCTCGCGCTCTCCACCCTATACTCACAACCCTCCCCCCGTACCACCCTTCCTCTCGCTTTTGTTCCTCCCTCCCAGCCGTTTTCAGTTCCCTGTCGCCGCCGAAACTCTCTCGTGCAGCCACCCATCTCGCCCATTCTTGCTATACGTCTCGACCTCGTCCTCCCCATGTAACCCCTCCGAGACTAACACACGACTTCGAGCTCTAAGACTCGACAACTCCACACTGCAGCATTCAGCTTGCAACTGAAGTGAGCGCCGCGTCGTAATGCCTAGATAAGACTATATAACCAAACTTTACTGCTACATCACGAGATGACAACTGCCGTTCCCGTCCCCGTTTTGCATCGCTATTCCAGTAAGCTCTCTCATAGCCACAGAAAATCATACTTTATCTCGTCTCTCGATCAGATATACTCGTCCTTAAAATACTCTCCGGTCAAGGTGCTCGCTAGTCGTCGACCCAGACACATCTCCAAAGTTACTGAACCACTCACGCTCTTTTCATACTCGCGTATTCTACCTCGTCTCCGACTAACGTGCGACGAACAGTTTTCTCATTCAGTCTTCATCCTCTCGTCCCAACATTCCCACTAATTCCCATCCCACTCTGTATCTCCCAGCTAATTTCGTACGTACAACCACAGACCAGTGCCCCACTAACAAGCGACAATAATGCCCCATACCAACGCCAATAATACACTCATCCCGCAGTTGTGAGAGCACCCGACGCGAGTGAACGACGTTCCAGACGAGAAAACATAGCGTCCGCTCGGCAAAATACATCCTATATATAAGGAGGTACTAGAGCAAGTTGGCGCGCGAGTCCGGCCCGGTACAAGGACGACGCCGCCGCACACCCGCCCCAGCCGCCAGGTCGCTCGGCGCTTCCAGTCAACGCCCGCGCAGCCCGCTCTCTCACACCCCCCACGCCGGGGCAGTGGCGCTAAGTCTCTGGATAAGAGTGTGGCGCCTCCCTGCCAGAAACCGCCGCCGTTTAATATCCTTTTATCTGTTTCAACAGCATCAGCATTGAAACTGTGAATAAATATATTTTGAAGATTTTCAAGGCGATATAATAACTGTGCCCAGCCAGGAGCAAAAATGCTACTGAACCAAAACACATAAATTGGTGTTTCAAACGT
>BOPP01000066.1:3581325-3621841 GCA_017312745.1 Gryllus bimaculatus | reverse complement strand
TGCGTGCAGAAAGAGATCCCTTCCCACCGAGCGAGTTTTTCAGCGCGAATGCGGTGATTGTCCGATGCGTTCGCATTCATGCTAAAGGACAGAAGCCTTACTAAAAACCCACACCTGCGGTATCTTCAGAGGAGTCGTTGTAATGTTGTATCCTCGGGGACCCGGGTCCACACCTTGACCGAAGGAGGCGGGTCTTTATATTTTTTCTGGCCTGCTAATTGTGGTTTCCCATTTGGTCTCGCCCCAGGCGAATGCTGGATGGTCCTCATCAAACAAGGCCACGACCGTACCCCCTCCCGAGTTCTTCTCCCTCAACGTTTGTCTCACCTTGCACGTGTTGGTGCATTAAACTCCGGTAGTAGGTTTAGTTCTGCGACCGGCGTGGATTGGCATCACGCCGTCCTGGAAACGCGATTGTGAACCTTAACTTCTCTAGATTACAACGCCGGAAAGGTAGAGGGGGGGTACCCTGTAACCGCTTCCTTGCGGGTAGACGTCCCGAGGGAAAAATCCGCGGTCCGTGCAGGTGGAAGCGAACGACTTAAAGAAATGAGAAGCCACATCGCAGGCCAATGGGATTCCTAATCTCTCGGATCAGTCTAGGCCCGTCGGGGCTAGCACTGGACCACGTTCATCAAAACACACACACACACACACAAGCGAAATTATAAATAAAGCAGTAAGATAAGAAGAAAAATAGTAGGGTTTTAAACATTTTATTGAGATAGTGATGGTCAATTTATTGGGATGCTCATTTAAGATCTAGCTATAATATATTATAATGTTATTAATAAAAAGTATTTTGTAAGAAAGAAGGACACTAGTGGTGGAAACTAGAGTGTTTACATCCACAGGTTTTCACTATAAGGCCAGAGCTGCACCTCATTTTCTTTTAATGTAGAATTGATGTGTCTAGCCAGGACAATTATTTTGTAGTTAGTTCTCATATTACTCTTACTTTCAGTGTTTTACTTACACACACTTCTTATATTTTCTGCATAAATAGTCCTCATCTAAAATTTGAACCCAGTTATTTATTTTGAAAAGTATAATTTCCAGACATGGGTGCTGGCATGCTGCATTCAATATCAACTAATATGTGTTTTTATCGGAAGAATACAGTTGTTCAGTCCTTAGATTACCGATGGGTCTTGGCGAAGGCCACTTATGACTCATCTTTATTTATCACTGACGGACAGAGGTCCGTATTGGCAGTCACATTGACAGTATACTGTTTCGTTAATAGAATCCGGACGGAACTCCAAAAAAACGGAGGTCGGCTTGTTACAATTGTAGAATACCTGATTTTATTATAATGAAAAAGTATTCTGCAAAAAGGAAAAAAATAAATTAACTACAATAATGAATATGTACATTGTACGAAATCTATTTTGTCAAAGAATTTTGAAACACTACACTTTTCAAGAATAATTTGACAATTTAGTATTAATATTACTATTACAAGAAGATTATATTATAGTACTTTTTTTTAAAATATGTGGAATAAGCGAAAGCGAAGGAGTAGCTGGTATTTTCAATGATCAGTGGTAGCTTGTCTACACAGATACAACATATTAATATGAAATAACACACGTTCAATCTACTTATTATTTTTTCTTGAATGTATCTATAGGTACCGAAAACTCGCATCTAAAAACTTAACCGCATGACTGAAAACTTTCTACTCCCTGCGATCATTAATGGATCCCTTGGAAAATAAAAGCCACTTTTTAATTAAATATTATTATAAGCATGTTGAAAAAAAGAAACTTATTCAAAATTATAATTACTTAATTTTATTATTATATATTTATAATTAATAATTACTTTGTAAAGTTATTAATATTTAAATACAATTTAACTTTTTATTATAGAATGTGAAAGTGGAGGTGTACATTAAATAAACGTATGGTGTTGTTAGATTTACATTCTACCTAGGTTTAGTTTGCCAAGTATACTACATCATTTATCACCGTTTGCCAAGCCCTGAGTCATTTCGCCATTCATGAGGTTAAAATGTTGGGAGAAGTGTGGTTTTATTTTCAAAAATTAAATAAGCATGTGGAAATGCGAGGCCCCGAATAACCATTCGCCGTCGTATTAGGATTAGACAGATCCGCCACCTGTTTGGAATTTTATCCGGAGAAACCACGGTAAACTATTCGACCAGAGCAGTCCCGGGTCGCCTAGAAACTGCCCTCAAGACCAACGGCCCCGGAATTCGTCTAAGTTATCTAGTTAGATGACGTAAATCTTGCAATAGTTCTGATTTATTTATTTAATAGGTATTGATTACCATGACAAAATTAGCTTACTTGATCCTATGTGGCTAGGCGACCGCCTTTAAGCCATAACAAATACCTACATCCTTCCGCTGTTCTTTAATCTTTCGAATGTCTTGGTATGTACACCCAAATGGTCTCTCCATCGCATCAAAGCCGCGAAAAGAGACCACAAGGTACGGGCTCAGGAAAAAACACCTTGAAGGGTGAAAAACGTTTGCCGTCAGGAAGCCGAGTACATTCTAATCTATCCACGTTTTATTTTTGCTTTTTATTTTAGCCAGGCCGCCCCCGCCTCTCCTTCCAGTGCTTTGCCCTCCTCAGCACTGAAATCAAACAGCGCCCACAGAAGATCAGTCCGCACCAACGCCTCTGCCCGATTTACATTTTCGAATCCCCCCCTTCTCTTCACCCCCTAAATGTTGCTATTACTATGCCAGTTTTATTTATTGTTATTATATTAACCTTTTAATTACAATTAACTGTACTTAGACTTATTTCTTAACTGTTTACTAACTTAACATAAAGACTACTGATTTAACTTACATATTGTTAAGGCTTTATTGACTTATTTATTCCTCCTCCAGTCTAGGGCTCCGCTCAAGCTAACCGGTGCGTTTCCCACTCCCTAATTTCAGTTTCCCTAATGGTCCGAACCTTTCTAAAAATGTTCCTAGTTCTTTCATGATTTAGACCTTTTATCACCTAAAAAATGTTTGGGCGAGCCGTTACGTTCCTGTTGTAGAAAGTTAGTAAATTTCCATTCCCATCCCATTTTTTCCTCCATGAATTCTCTGCACAAAGCAAATAAGAGGATGTGGATCCAGTCTTTCCCTATCACCGCAAACACACATGATGCCATTACCACTTGCGTCCTTTAGTCTAACGCTGCATCCATCCCCAACCCTGAACCAAGCGTATCCCCCTCTTGCTCCTTTCGAAAGTATGAAGTAACCTTCGGCGAACCCCACAACGGACTCGCATGAATTGAGCTACTAGCGAAACGTTTTTTCAGCGTTGCTGCCCCAGATCTCTTGCCGTTAATATCCGCAAGTTTCTATTAGAAATCAGCCTTCTATCTTCACGGGTTCCCCTATCTACGAAAATCTTGCTAACGTTGTCCCTAGAGTCCTACATATCTGTACGACGAGTGCGCGAGGAATAAAACACCTCCTTACTAGGCCTGCGCTCCGCAATTGCGTCGTTATTGAAAGAGGCCGCCACCGTCGCCCGGCGTGCGTCGCGGAAGAGAATGGTTCTTTCCTTCGTTCAATTGCTCATGCCAGCCTGCGCAAGAGCAGAAGCTTCTCTCCGGGCCGAGATTTCCATAGCGCTCGCTGACAAGAAATCTTAACGATGCAAAGATGACGATCAGTTCAGTGTGGGTCCGCAGGCGACCTACGTAACAGCGCAGATCTCCACTGAGCGCCACACGCCCATAACCGTAAAAAAAAAACCAGACCCCGATTCGCGCTCGGCGCCCTTCAGTCTGTTGTTCTTCGTAAACGGATTGAGTTAGCCGAGTCAGCCAACTGACACATTGTGGAGATTTCGACAATAAATAGACAAGCTAGAGTGAATCATCCCATTGTCTCTGGAAGAAGAATTTCTTGCAGCCGGCTACTCAGGATAGAATTGTCGGTTTCTTATTCATAAATGCAATGCGAATGCCGGTGGTATTTTTATATGTGGGATTAAAACTGCTAATGTGTTTATCGTAGTGCTAATAATCAGCGACCAGTACAAACATTTAAAATATTCCTACCCCACCCAGTTATTCAGCTACGTCATATTTGAAAAGAAAATGACGTCTGAGTTTAGGAACAGTGATAATCACACATTAGTTTATCTAATGAAAACTCAAGTATTCATTCAAATATTCAAATCTAATTCAATTATTTATTAATTCTGATTCCCTACATGTGTAAACTACTTATTTATTTCATGAAAAAATTACAAAGAGAAATATACCAAGAACATTGTTTCACTACAGAATATAGCTTAACTTTTCAATTCACAGAGAAAGGCTATTGAGACCTATGAAATTGTGCTTTCATTTGCAGTTGCAGATTCTGAAACATCTGTTTAAAGAACGCGCCTTGTATTTCCGTACAGCGCAATCTACGTAAGCAGTTAATTACATCTGAAGCTGAATAAAAAGAACAGGAATTGAACATACATTCGTCACTATTAAATTCTGTTGAGATGTCGATCCAACTAATCCATTTACTCTGTCTCCACACTCTTGATCTGTAAGCATTCGTTTTCTTTTATAATTGGGACGTTGCATTAGGGATAATCTGATAAGTCAGCATCATGACATTTGAGAAAAGCCGTAGTTCAAGTGGTGATTAATAGATGTCTCTATTAAGTCATAGTTTACGCACTATGGTGGCTAAATGTGAAATTATTAGGAAAGTCGGGCGCTAGAGAAACGAATTCGGAAGTGAATACAAATGTCACGGGTAGAGTAGTAAACAAATCGGTGCCTGATGTCAGAAAACGGGGTCTTCTAAACCACTCACTCTCTCCACTATGAAGTTGTCGCCATGAGTACCACCCGACCCCGCTAGAACACCTAGGAATCTCAATATCGGTCCTTAAATCTTATATGTAGTTTAGAGAGCTATCACCTTGCACAGAGTATCTGGCTTAACGGAGCCACGCCCAATCCCGACCCCAATGTCGCTGCCAAGCCTATTACAGCCTCCACCTTCAAACTAAACTACGCACGAGACCGCCGTGGAAGTCGAAGTAGGTGGCACTCTTCCACCAAGAACCGCGACCTCCGCTGGCAATCCCTTCCCCTCTGCGAACAGCTCTGGGGAAGGCCAAAGGTGTTGCCAAAACGTTTTTACCAAGACACTATCCGGCCCGCCCCGGATAGCCTAGTAGATCATTACTTGTTGCGATGGCGGGGCCAATAAATCACAGACAGTGAACGGTTTGTAATTTTATTCCAGTATTTATTTGAATACGCCTCCAACACCATGAATTACTAGTTTACATAATTACCAATAAACCCAATATTGAACCCGTTACCAGAAGAAATGTTTCCGGGTCACACCACCATTCTGCCTGATAATTTGAATATCTATATCCGGTTGTGACGCACATTGCTAAACGTGAGCATAACAAAGCGAGTATGCCGCACCTCCCGCCTCGACAAGCATGCCGACTTCAGTTCCCTGCCATCAGTACCTATGCATTGGAAATGCAGCGCCCTGCACAACCCACACGACTTCCTACCGACGCGCCCCAGCATCAGAAGAGTTATAGACCCGGGGTCTGTTTATATACCATCGGCCGCTGAGGAACTGCGTCATTCGGTGTTCGCCGGACGCGTTTCCACAGCCAGCATGTCTACGGGTTCAGGAAGTTTGCCACCAAGTGGTCTACGGTTCACAAGTGGACACCACTACACGGCACCTCTTCCCTTCCCTCCCTGGTTTAGCATTGTTCAGCCTTGGCGGTTCCTTCCCCCAGCGCAGTCGCAACCCATTCCCTCGTGCATTTCTAGCATGCAATGCACGTGGCTAATATTTGTTTACGTTGTACAAGCCGACTGAATATGACGCCACAATACCAAAATTTTCCCGGAAGCGTTCGAAAGCCTACCTATCATTCACTCGCAAGTCGGTCAATTTCCCTTTTAGTATGGTTATACTTCTTGCCAGCGCAGAGGCGTGGGCGCAACGCGGCACGACGTATCCGTTTAGCGATCTTTTGTTTTTTCATGGGCCGCCACGAGCGGAATCATCTCTAAAACCAATTTGTTGCCTACCGGCAGAGAATAGAGGCAAACACATGTGCCAAGAGAGGTACAGGATACACGCAGCGAAGCAGGCAGGCAGAAAGCTCTGCAGAGAGCCAGTGATCCGACAGTTTTTTTGAAGAACAAAATTGCCATTTTCCGCTGTGCGATTACGTAACTTTCTCTTCTACGAAGTACATTCGTAAGAGCCAAGAAAGAAAAAAGTCTATATTGCTAATAAGCAAGAACGGGCCCTTAATTTAATTTAGAATTGTGGCAAAGAAACATAGGATAACTATTAATTGTTCGGATTTTGATGTCAGTCCAGTTTGGGTGAGTTTTTGTTTTTGAGAGCGTAACTCCCGACGTTGTCCATCACAAAACATTCACTTTCGAAACACGTGATAAGGTGTGATGAAAGTGATGAAGAATGATCCTGATATATGAAGAATCGGTGATATGTGTTATCCTTCAAGTTGGGATGAGGAAGCGATATTGCCCCGGACCGTTCGAACCGTTCCTTTAATGAAATTTCCACGCAATCGCCTGAATTGCGAAGAAGAAACTTCGCTAGCCGAATTCTATCATCTTCACAGAAAGTCTTTTTTACTGACTTAGAAACTCGCATGGACCATTGGGTCTTCCGTTTTTGCGTTCAAATATCCTCACAAAAACGTTACCCAAGTTCAAACTTATCTTCATTAAAGCCCAAAAAATTAACCAATTAAGGATACAATTTAGTTATTAATTCGTTACCAATACGCGTTGTGACGAACTTTCTTTACCAGACAATTGTCGGAGTTCACGCGAACCGCGGTTGATGATTGTAACGGAACATTTCTATCTATGAAGGTCAGAACACAGCTTCTGGTGATAATACCTAGTTGGGAAGAGGCCATTTCAGACAACTTAAGTGTTGATTTAACCTCATAGAAGACACGCGAGATTCAAAATGCGGAAAATGACCATGTCTCATAATAAAGCCTGCAGTCACAAAAATAACACTTCAGGGAAATGATTTTCTTTTTAGTTTAATTAAAGTTACATATTGTATTATTCTACATATGTTTTGACTCTATTCTTAATTTAACATGAAATATTATAAAATATGAAACGTATTTTCTAGTAACAAGATTTGTTTATATGCTAATACAAATTGTGTATTTGAAAGCATGATTCATATAGGTACTCTAAATAACTATTCAGTTTTATGTGAAAAATAATTGGTAAATATATTTTGATACAATAATACAAGTACTGATTTCTAACTATTTAACTTTACTGAAAAGAGAAAAAAAATTTGAAATTTGTATTTGTTAAAATGAAGTATTACATATCATAAACATAAATGACCCAATTGAGTACAAATTAATCTAGAATTTTGTGATTTATCCAAAGCGATGTTCTTTTAATAAATTAATAAACATGCAGGGAGTCCTGAGAAACCACCCAGACTAATTTTCTTCTTATTATCATAAAAGGTTTGGAGTACCGTTATTTACATTGAGAAGCTTTAGTGGATTTATAATTATCAAATTGTAGGAGTTTCCTCTTTGTACATTTTCGCATTTCGTTAGAGCTCCATAGTATTAGCTGTAGTTGTGTTTTTTATCTACCACATCTATCGTAAACAGTATTACTTCCGCTTATAGGTGCGCAGCGATGGAGAGAAACCAGAATAAAGATAACAGAAAACATTCGAATCCCTGTATATCTCTTGGCTTCTTGGCTGCTGCAATATAGCGTTCGTACGCTGCAATAGAAAACTCAGTGTGAGTTATCGTGGATTGCGATGAACTTTCAGTGATATCTGATGTATTTCTTGGAGAATCTTGTAAAGCTCTGTCGGCTATACGGCTCTAAACTTGATAACTAAATAGATCAACTATGGTTTTGCCGTTAGGTGCGCCAAATTTTACCAATCGTTGGATTGCCGGCAACTTTTTCGTTGACAGATAAACCCCATGATTTCATGAACGCAATTGCTCGCTGCACAACTGTCGCTGCGCTGCTGCTAATGACGGTACATGATGGTGACTACGGTCACCACTACATCGGGTCGTTGTCACATCCCTGCGTACACCCGCAGGCCCGCCTTCTGTTCTGCTGGATACACGCCGTCTCCCGCCGCGAGCTCTCGACCGTCGAGCGCGAGGCCGCGGCCACCATAGCGCCGTGTCTATGCCGTTGCCATCGACTGTGAAAGTGGTCGGCGACTATCTGCGCCGATTAGCCCGATGGCAATGGAATCTCTCGATAGCGACGCCACCTGCCAAAAGACATTAATATTGCTTTAACAATGAGGTGTTTTTATAAGGCGCCGCTGTGAGGCAGTGTTGTGGACAAGTGTACAAGCTTTTGTCCAGTTACTTGTAGTCGTTTTGTTTCAAGTTTTATTTTGTATATTTTAACTAGTAAACAGTCTTACAATAAAAACTATTTCACAACTGTTATTAAATATTCATAATTCAATAATAGTGCTTAGGAGGGTTGCTATGATCTGCTGTAAATATTGAGACGATTATCTTTATTTAACCTCCCCAAAAAGGTAAAATAATAAACAATTGATACTAGTAACTGAAAAGTAGGACATCCTGCAGTCAGACATTAACGTTGTAAATATTATAACTCAAAATGTGTTAATCATTGCAGCGGAAGGAAAAAATAGTTCAAAATGTGGATACGTTATGGCATCGAGATTTCAATGGCTGAATGTATGTTTATGAATTTGCATATATTACCCGTAACATTCTATTTTTAAAAAATACAACGAATTTTTATCTTGTAGATATTACCTTCCTTGTTCTAGGGATCATGTACTGTGAATTCAACAATAACTATTTTTCAAAAATTTAAAAAATCTATAAGTCTGGCTCACATAGTTATGTTTTTAAACTACTCATTTAAGTCGCCTTTGGTCACATTGAAACATTTATACTCATCAGTTGAGGTATCTCAAAAAATCTGAGGTATAGGAGCACCAGAACTATCTATTAATATATGTGAGTCAACATCTTTTGATTTAAAATGTTCTTTAACTGTTTTTTCAAAACTATTAGATTTTCGAGAATTATTGAACTTCTTACTTTTAATAATATTTTTAGCAAAAGCAAGGGAAGACAAACTTCAGATTTTAACAATACTTGTCGTTTGGGACCATACATCTGAATTAACTAACCATTTATTCAATTTTATTTAAGTGATAAATAACAAATTTAAAACTCAACCACCGTGCAGATTATCCCCAGAATATGCTATGAACCCGCGCAGAAATATCTCAATTGCAACTACGTGTCCCCATGGTTATCTCTGTTATTGTCAATTTCATTGATTGCTTTTCTTGATAGTTACCGAAGTTATTGTTCTGTAAAACTAATGAGTTTGTATAGATATTAGTTATAGCAGTTTATTCCATCACATCTTACATCATCTCTCTGTGTCGTATAAAATTAATAATTATATTTGAATTCAAAAATGTTTGTGTGATAATATTGCGCTACAAGTAATTGTGAAAAATTAAAGTGAAAAGCGCACTATTTAACCTATAACCTAGTGCTTCACATTCCCTGAAGCTAACACCGATAGAATGTATCATTCTCAAGTTTATGCTATTCCGGAGTATAATTTCACGCGAATTATCGCCTCACAATGAACTTCGCTATTCCCATTTGCACTGTGTGTGCAAACATGGAGCGTTAGATATGGGCAAAGAGGAAGCTTTGAAAGGGGAAAATACTTCCTGTCAGTGTCATCCGTGACGATGTCAGCAAGGAACGAGTTAGCGATATGTGACAGCTTATCTCAATAAATATTTATATTTATCAATATCCAAAAACATATAAGTTATTATTGATATACTCAAATCGCTATTATTGAAACTTTAGTATGTTTCTTCCCGTACAGAAACCTGAAACCAAAAATGATTAATGTATACAGAAAATGAACGAGTATCTTGAAAATACAATAAATAATATTTTATATCAAATTCAAAAACATAAAGTACGAACTGATATTATTGAAAACTCTAGTATTGTTACTTCCTACATAAGCTCGAAAACAATGTGAAAGAATGTGTTAGAAAATGAAGGAAATCTGAAACATTGGAATAGTTTTTGGGTATTTTTTAACAATTTATACATTTGTATAAATTAAATGATTTATTCCTCTACTTAGTCTTCAACTTAAACAAAGAAATGGTATGAAATTACATTTTGGGGAAAAATTGTGTTTAAAAAGTTAAATATAAAGTGGTAACCAAATCATTTTTGATAAACTCACAGCAGTTTTGGTAACAATTTCACAAATTATACCACGATTCATCGAATAAAAACCAATACCGCTAGTATAAAAATAAAATATAGAATTATAAATAAAAATATGAACTTCATTACTGAAGAAATATAAAGACTCGAAGCAAAAGTTGCATAAAATTTAACTTTAATATAATATATATATTTGAGTATTATTTCATTCGCATCTTTGCTTGCAAAGAGTAATATTTTACATCTTAGAATACTACTTATTTTGTCTGTGTGCTTGACTCTTGAAGAAAACGCCTTAAGAAATATCCACTAGTAAAAGTAATGAAAACTCAGTTATTTATTTCTAAATTTTCAATACACTAAGGGATTTCACCAAGAATACCCACAAGATTCTCTTGTGTCGGGTGTAGATATATAATCAGTCCTACCGCCAGTTTCATCCCAGGACTATCGGTCTATTGGATTCCTTATTGGCATCGTCTGACACCTCGATTTTGCCTCGTCCAAATAATCTCCAGATCCACCTCCTACAGCACTGCTCGATCTCTCAGCTACTTCTCCCCAGCTCCTTTCCTCCTTTGCAGTGTCCTTTATTGCCTTCCTTCGCCGTCTTTGCTTTCTTTGCAGCCTCCTTCCTTCCTTCCCGTCTCTTTACCCTCCTTAAGTTACTTCGCAGTCTCATCCGCAGCCTCCTGTGTGCATTCCTTTCCATCTCCTTTGCTTCTCTCATTGCCTTCCTTCTGCCTTCTCTCGCTAGCCTCTTATAACGCACCTTTGCTTCCTTCGCCGACCTTTTTAGAGCCTCTTTGCATCCTTTGCTCGCTTTAAGCCTCCATAGCTTCGCTTGCAAGCTTTCCTTTGTCATTCCTTTGCTTCTTTGCAGCTTCCCTTTGCTTCCTTCCAGCCTCTTTAACCCCCTTTGCTATACCTTCGCAGGTCTTTTAGTATACTGTATGGCCTTAACCCATACTCCTTTGCACTTCCTTTGTGTCCCCTTCTTCTTGAGCCTGCTTTAAAGCCCCTTTTCCCTACCCGTTCCACTTATCCTCGCTTCTGCCATACTTCCCTGTTGCTTCCTGGACCATTCCTTTGGCTTCCTTTGCAGCTTCTTTGCTTCCTTCGCAGCCTCTCTTAACCCCCTTTGGCTTCCTCGCAGTCTTTTTAGTTCCTTTGCATCCTTTGCCTGCTCGTTTATCGCTCCATATAGGTTCCTTTGCCAACTTCCCTTGTGCATTCCTTTGCTTTCTTCTGCAGCTTCTTTGCTTCCTTCGCAGCCTCTTTAACCCCCTTTGCTTCCTTCGCCGCATCTTCTTCTAGTCTCTCCTTTGCATCCTTTGCCTCTCTTTAGCCTCCATAGCTTCCTTTGCAACTTCCTCTTGTGCATTCCTTTCGCTTCCTTTGCAGCTTCCTTTGCTTCCTTCGCAGCCTCTTTAACCCCCTTTTTGGGCCTTTCCTTTTCCGCAGTCTTTTTTAGTCTCCTTGCAGTTCCTTTTGCCTCTCTTTAGCCTCCATACTTCCTCGCAACTTCCTTTGTGCATTCCTTTGCTTCTTGCAAGCTTCCGTTGCTTCTTCGCAGCCTCTTTAACCCCTTGCTTCCTTTCGCAGTCTTTTTTAGCTCCTTCTGGCCATCCTTTGCCTCTCTTTAGGCTCCTATAGCTTCCTTCCGTAACTTCCTTTGTGCATTCCTTTGCTTCCTTTGCAGCTTCCTTTGTGCTCCTTCGCAGCCTTTTAAACCCCCTTTGCTTCCTTCGCAGTCTTTTTAGTCTCCTTGGCATCCTTTGCCTCTCTTTACCTTCCAAGCTTCCTTCGTATCCCCTTCCTTTGTAGTCTTTTACAATCATCCTTTGCTCCTTCGCAGCTTCCCTTTGCTTTCTTCGCAGCCTCTTAACCCCCCTTTGCTTCCTTCGCAGTCTTTTTAGTCTCCTTTGCATCCTTTGCTCTCTTTAGCCTCCATAGCTTCCTTTGCAACTCCTTTGTGCATTCCTTTGCTTCCTCGCAAGCTCTTTAACCCCCTTTGCTTCCTTCGCCACTCTTTTTAGTCTCCATTGCATCCTTTCCTCTCTTTAGCCTCCATAGCTTCCTTCGCAACTTCCTTGGCATTTCTGCTTCCTTTGCCAGCTTCCTTTGCTTCCTTCGCAGCCTTCTTTAACCCCCCTTTTGCTTCTTCGCAGTTCTTTGTTATCTCCTTTGCATCCTTTGCCTCTCTTAGCCTCCATTACTTCCTTTGCAACTTCCTTTGTGCATTCCTTTGCTTCCTTCGCAGCCTCTTTAACCCCCTTTGCTTCCTTTCGCCACTTTTTTTAGTCTCCTTTTGCATCCCTTTGCCTCTCTTTAGCCTCCATAGCTTCCTTCGCAACTTCCTTGGTGCCTTTCCTTTGCTTCCTTTGCAGCTTCCTTTGTTCCTTCGCAGCTTCTTAACCCCCTTTGGCTTCCTTCCATCTTTTAGTCTCCTTTGCATTCCTTTGCCTTCTCTTAGCCTCCATAGCTTCCTTTGCACACTTCCTTTGTGCATTTCTTTGCTCCTCGCAGCTTCCCTTGCTTCCTTGCAGGCCTCTTTAACCCCTTGCTTCCTTCGCAGTCTTTTAGTCTCCTTTGGCACCTTTGCCTCTCTTTAGCCTCCATTGAGCTTCCTTTTGCAACTTCCTTTGTGCATTCCTTTGCTTCCGTTCGCAGCTTCCTTTTGCTATCCTTCGCCAGCCTCTTTAACCCACCTGTGCTTCCTTCGCAGTCTTTTTAGTCTCTCCTTTGCATCCTTTGCCTCTCTTAGCCTTCCTAGCTTCCTTTGCAACTTCCTTTGCTGCATTCTTTGCTTCCTTCGCAGCTTTCTGTGCTTTCTTCGCAGCCTCTTAAACCCCCCTTATGCTTCCTTCGCAGTCTTTTTTAGTTCTCCTTGCATCCTTTTTGACCTCTCTTTAGCCTCCCATAGCTTACCTTTGCAACTCCTTTGTGCATTCCTTTGCTTCCTTCGCGCCTTTTAACCCCCTTGCTTCCCTTCCGCAGTCTTTTTGTTCTCCTTTGCATCCTTGCCTCTCTTTTAGCCTTCCATAGCTTCCTTTGCAACTTCCTTTTGTGCATTCCTTTGCTTCCTTCGGCAGCGTCTTTGCTTTCTTCGCAGCCTCTTTAACCCCCTTTGCTTCCTTCGCAGTCTTTTTAGTCTCCTTTGCAATCCCTTTGCCTCTCTTATCCTCCATAGCTTCCCCTTTGCAACTTCCTTGGTGCCATTCCTTTGCTTCCTTTGCAGCTTCCCTGGCTTTCTTCGCAGCCTCTTTAAACACCCCCTTTGCTTCCTTCGCATCTTTTTAGTCTCCTTGCATCCTTTTGCCTCTCTTAGCCTCCATAAGCTTCCTTGCATCTTCCTTTGTGCATCCTTTGCATCCTTGGCAGCTTCCTGCTTCCTTCGCAGCCTCTTTAACCCCCTTGCTGCCTTCGCAGTCTTTTTAGTCTTCCTTTGCATCTTTGAACCGTCTCTTCTATCTCCTTAGCTTCCTTTGCAACTTCCTTTGTGCATCTCCTTTGCTTCCTTCGCAGCTTCCTTTGCTTTCATCGCAGCCTCTTTAACCTCTTTGTTGCCTTCGCAGTCTTTAGTCTCCTTTGCATCCTTTGCCTCTCTTTTCTCCATAGCTTCCTTTGCAACTTCCTTTGTTGCATTCTTTGCTTCCTTTGCAGCTGCCTTTGCTTTCCTTCGCGCCTCTTAACCCCCCTTTGCTTCCTTCGCAGTTCCTTTTTAGTCTCCTTTGCATCCTTTGCTCTCTTAGCCTCCATAGCTTCCTCTACTTCCTTTGTGCATTCCTTTGCTTCTTGCAGCTTCCTTTGCTTCTTGAGTCTTTGCTTCCTTCGCAGCTCTTTAACCCCTTCTGCCTCGCATCTTTTTAGTCTCCTTTTGCATCTTTTGCCTCTCTTTACCCTCCAAGCCTTCCTTCGGATCCTCCTTCGCAGTCTCCTTTGTAGCCCCCTTGTTACCATCATCGCACCTTTTGCTCCTTCGCAGACTTGCCCATCCTGCCCACCCGTGCTTTTGATGGTCCTGGAATCTGCACAAGCGAGAGGACCTGGTCTGCCCAGCGCAACGCCGGCGCTCTCGCCCTGTTTTAGCTAATCTTGCATAACTGAGAGCCCCGCTGCGCGAAAATCGCCACTCCTGCTGACGTCTGCTCGTGCACACTGACGCACGTCACAACCCACACACACGCACACCACACACACACACACACGATGAGTGAGGAAGATGAGAAGTTGAGTGCGCCGTACAATAACTGAGCTTAATTTCCGGAGAGTGAAGCGAAATGCAAGCTTCTGTATGAAAAGAAAACAAGTGTTAACCGTTTGACACAGGATGGAACAGTTATTAAAATTAAGAACATACTTCCTCAACAAAATCTGCTTGTAAATCATTAAGTGCAGTGACACCGATTAAGAACCTATTGCATGCTTTCGTGCTACATGAATGTTGGTCCTTGAAACTATTTTAACGGGAAAACGTTTCTTGCATTAACCTAATTAAACATATAATTACTCGCAATTCCAGGCAGTGATCTATAACAACCCGCAAAACTACCGAACTCAAGTTCACTTCTAAACTTACACGTAACCAATTATACATTCGTGTTCATATGCATATATGTTGTGTGCAACGTGTTTAATGTAAATTAGCTTTTGAGAAATTATATTACAAGCAATTTTGAATTCAGGATAAAAATAAATAATTATATAATAACATGAATAAATTTTTGCAGTAACATAAAAATAACTTAGGAATTAGGAGAATCCTGACGATGAATAGGAAGTAGTATTTGAATTTAAAATGTTTTAAGTTGTTTCATGTCGTTCAGAATTTAAATTTCAAGAAATTTAACGATGAATGGAAAAACTTAAGGTGTAACACATCTGAAAACAACCACAATCAATTGTCATTGTGAAACAAGCAGTTCAAACATCTTACTGACACTTATAATGGAATTATTTACTTTAACCAAATCTGATATTGAATGCATAGAGAAAATTGGCAAAGAAAATCTTGATATCACTTCACCTAAAAACGTAATGTCCAACTCATAATTATAATCAAGAAATATTTCAGTGAAGGACACATGTCAGACGATTTTCTAAACGGTTTATATACTTCGCAAGTCGTTTATTCACAATACTCTTCAAAACTAAAGAAATTCGCAGATACTCCAAGTGGATATACGACAGGAATATACCAGTGAAACTCTATTGCCACTCCAGCGATCGCTTCACAGTAAAGCGACGGATTTTCTATGGAAAAGCACCCGAAATGAAAACGTTCAGAAACACCGCTTTTCGCCACCTTGAAATATTTTCCACTCTTGTGTTTAATTAATTGAAGGGCCACCACCCACTCTGACATTGTAAAACACTTGAAGTAGATCCCTCCTTCGCCAACCTCACCGAACCCGGAACCTTCGGCCGGACAGCTCGATAAATCACCGCTCTGACCATCGCCGTTCGTGACCCGGTGGCTGCGAAGAAGACAAAATAAATGCTATGCAAACATCGAAGAAGCAGAAAGCTAGCGCAAGAGCGGAAACGTAGGCACACAGGAAGCTAGCAAAACTACCCACTTTGACAGGAGTAAACCAACCTGCGAAAGGAGGCAAAACATTGAAGAGGCAAAGCTAGAGGAGCAGAAGGAGAGCGAGTGAACGGTCTAAAGTGATGCAAGGAGTAGAGCGGATGGAGGTTCCCTTTGTCGCTGAGCTCTATCCTAGCAAGTTTCATAGCGCAGGATTACGCAGTAAAATTCTGCTCCAAGTTCCAACGATGCCTTCTCACCGGTAGAATGAGATTCCTGCTGCACATACACAGATTATAAATTCGTTCAGAACCAACGCTGTTCGTCATATTTTCCACTTCTGTTTGAAGGCCAGCCACAACTCTGATATTCTTAAAACAGACTGAATAGATTCCTCCTTCCGCAACCCGACGGAACCTACCGCCCGGGGACCAAGCCCGTAGATCACCGCCTGAACCATCGCCACGGCGCGTCCGCCTATCCTGGACGCGCCGGCGGCGGGCGGTTGGAGAGATCTTATCGTAATGGACGCGCACGTATCAGATACGGCTTCAGCGCCGCGCTCTGCATCGAGGCCCCACCGGGCGCCATCTCGTTTGGGATAAGCGCGCGGTCGGTCGCCGGCGGGACAACGCTTCAGCCCCGGGTCGGGAGCGAGAGCCAGCCAGTGTTCATGGTGTGGGAGAGACGGCGTGACCTGTTGTCCAAGGGACCGCCTGCACGCTGATACGTGACTGTTTACTGACATGGCCTGCGCGTCACATGTTAACCAGGATTTCGAATTATGTTTATGATCATATGTGTAGAAGAATGTCGTGGTTATGCAATAGTGGCCGAAGTTGAAAGCCAGAATTTTCAATATGCAACGAGTAAGTATTTCCGTCCACTCATCTAAGAAACCGTTAGTCCCGTAAGTCGATAGATTTCCCTTGTGTTCAGAGCTTTACCTGAAGACGCCTATTTTATTCGTTTGCGTTGACCAAACGCTTGCTCATTTGGTTTGGTTCGTCTTCTCTGCTGTGACGGCTCCTGTTTGTTCCTCCCCTGACCCATTTGCTGCTCGCTTTTATTTGGTGAATGTCGTTTTTCATTACTCGATGCCGTGTATTTTTTTTCAATCTACGGCCGAGTTCAAAATATAACCACTAGAACAAGTGCCATCGTTTTTCATATTCAATCCATACTATGCCCTAAACCCGACGCCATGTCGCCAGTGGAGCTGAATAGATACACGTTGCAAGAAGAACGACCACGATTGACTTCACCACCATATGCGAGCTTGAGCGTTGTAATGTTTAATTTTGGCCTCTTCTTACCTTAGAAGGACAGATACGGAGCCAGACAGTAATGAATAGAAAGCATGAACTGAGTATACGGTTGTAAAACTCAAACGAATGAGGGATCTGACTCAGAGATTGTCCTCATCTCAAGACCTCCACGCTCACAAGCTGTCTGAACCAAACATCTGCAGCGGCAAATGGGTGTTTGCGTTGATCATTCCGGCGTATTTTCTGACAAAGCCTGTGAATATTTCATCCCTCCTTCGACTGAAGAATGTCCAGAAGGATAAAGTTTCCATCACCAATGAGGGACTTCAGAGAAAAGTTTCGATTCCCAGCTCACATCAATAGCCCAATTTTTTTCAAGACGCGAATCGAAAACGATTGTTCACACACAAGTAAAATACCTGAAACCTTCACGATACATGTAGACAAGAACTAATTTTCTACTAACTTGTTGTAAAAAAAAGATTTTATAGAATTATCTTTTGTTCATATGCCCGGAGGTTGTTATTATGCCGGAGGTTGAAAAATCAAGTCGTTTAAAAATTCTCCATCACTTCCTTTTCTTTGCAGAACCCGTTGCGGAAGTTTGAAACATTATAAAATATGTTAAGACAGGTGGAAACATAATACCGCCTGTAATAACACCAAAAACAGCGTTAATACGAAGCCTTAGTATTGTTATAAAGGAGGTTTTGCGCTTACAAAATACCAGGGAGAGAGAGTCAACGATAGACTCCAAGTGAGTCTTTTTTATCCAGATTAGTGTTTTGTAGGACTAGATATTCATCTTTTGAGAAATTTTCTTAGTTAAATATTTCTGATCTCCTAAGTGTTTCAACTCTAATACAGCTTAAAATTTGAATTGCCGACTAACGTAATCGCTACGTGAAAACTTCGACTGTTACCTCTGTCAGTCGGGCTTGCCATATCCGCGTATCAAATACTTATTTAGTGTCTGTGGATGTATAAAACAGTTTTTAATCGACAAGCAACATTGTGAATGTTGATATAGGTCTTGAACAAAAAATGCCCAAATCTGTAAAATGCAAAATAGAGCGTAATTACCATTATTTTTTAAATTTTCTGCATAATTTACAATCTGATTTCTTGTTAGAATAATAAGTAAATAGTGGTCTAATAAATACATTTCTGACGTGAGTGTTTTTATGAAAATGAGAACGTTTCAGTTACGAAATCTGGTATGACAAATTCTAAAAATATTACCATTTACCATATGGAAATAATTATAGTGCGTCGTCATTGCCAACAATATTATGTAATAATATTGTTGGCAATGGCGACGCATACAATTTATTCTTATAGAAATGCAACGAATAAGACTCAACTCCACCAATACCTATATGGCAATACCATAACCCAAATATTAAAGCGATTGTATGACACGAAACTTGCACCAAAACTGATCCTATAAGAGTGTACTACTAAAACACAATTATTCTTAAAAATGAGTTTAATTTTCCTTCAGTTATAATGCAATTTCTTCTGGGGTCGTAACTTGGATACTTAGGTTAGTGTTCCCTGAGTGCAGGAACACAATTTTAAACGCGACTACAAAGATTGTAATAAGTTCACGTACCAAATTGCTATTATCAAGAACACGACCACACCTTATCAAAATATGAAGCCAGATTTTGGAAGAACCATTTTGTGGTCGTCGTAAGCCAAGGTCCTCAGAACCGTTTTATTTTGACATTGCCATTTTATATGAGATTCGGCCACCTTTTCCACTGCGATTTCGCGCAGCTAGATCGGTCAAACTTTTCCACTGCACTTTCCGACCCGGCGTCTGCCGCGCGCGGCTTCTTGGGAATTGCCGCGACGGCGACGCGAGTCCCGCGACGCCGCGGAGGTCACATGGATTTCGGCCGCCGCCCCTCCTCGTTCGCTCCGCCCCGCCACCACCGTCCGTCGACCGCCCCGCCCGCGACCCCCACCGTGCCAGCAGCCGCGCCACGCCCCGCTCCCGCCCCCTCCGACCCCGCCCCGCTCCGTCCCGCCCTCGCTCCATCCCCGCCCTCTCCCCCGCCCCACCCCTCTCCGCCGCACCCCACCCGCTCCGCCCGCCCGCTTCGCCCCCGCCCCCTCCGCCCCCTCTCCGCCCCGCTCCACCTCGCTCCGTCTTCCGTGCTTCCGCCCCCGCTCCGTCCCACTCCCCACCGCCGCACTGCGCCGCTCCCACCATGGCGCACTTGCGCCGGCCCGCCCCGCCACGCCCCGCCCCCGCCACCCTGTCCGGCCTCACTCGTGTCCACTCGCTCCGCTGCCCCGCCGCCCGCCCGCCCTGCCCCGCCCCGCTCAGTCGCCTCAACCTTCCACCCCGCCCCGCCACCGCTCCGCCACGCTCCGTACGCTCCTCCTCGCTCCGCCCCACACCGTCCCACTACCCCCCGTCCCCTCGACCTTATTCCCTCCCGAACTGACACCCTCTGACGTCGGTCCCTCGACCACGCCCCATACCGCCGCCTCCTTTTGTAAACGCCCCCACCCTTCGCTCGCCCAGCGCTCCTCGCCCACTCCGTATTCGTTCATCCTTCGACCTATCATGTCCCCCACCGCCCTCTGCCATGCTCACCCCACACCGGTCTCGTCCCTTTCCAACTCTCGCTTCCTCCTTTTTGTGTCCTCTCCGCCTTTTCCAGTTCTGTCGCATCTGGATCCATCCCTTCATCTTGGTATTGTACCCATTAACCTGCAACCACACCGTTTCTCTTCCAACCACTCCATTCAGCTTGCAACTGGCGCGACTTGCGTCTGATTACCAACTTCGTCCTGCGTACAACCTTCCCGTCCCGCTTGCAACCGCCCTGTCTTAAGCCGATTCACATTATCCGACTTCGAACGCTACCGTACCTCTCGTAATTCTCGCCCCACACCCAACTGACCAACTCACCTGTTCATCTCGTTTCACCTCGTTTCGCCGCATCCGTTTTCATCTCGTTTCATCTCGCCCAACTTCCACACTTTCCCATCCCATCTGACCCCGTCCTGACCCATCCGCCCCGACTCGCCATGCCCCACACCCCTACCCATCCCGCCGTGTGAGGCCCCGCGAGGCACGCGTCGCGAAAACTCCGCTCGGAATCCCATTAGGGCGAAGTTGGCGCGCGAGTCGCCCGGACGGACGCGCCGCCGCCACCGCCGCCGCCAGGTGCGCTCGGCGTTCAGGTCACGCCCGCGCAGCCCCGCGTCAACACCGACGCCCCCAGGGGCCGGGGCAGTTGGCGCTAGTCTCTGGATACAGAGTGTGGCGCCTCCTGCAGAACCGCCGCCGTTTAATATCCTTTTCATCTGTTTTCAACAGTCAGTCAGCATTGAGAACGTGAAAATAAATTATTTTGAAGATTTTCAAGGGATATTAATAACTGGTGGCCAGCAGGAGCAAAAATGCTACTGAACCAAACCACATAAATTGGTGTTTCGAAACGTAGCATTTACACCGCACAAGAACAACAGATAAAACACTCTCGTATAACACTGCAATACGTTTTAACAAAAAAGACTTCTAAACAATTCTACAATTCTTATACATCATGTATATAATATATGTGTTATGTATAATTTCTTATGTAATACGTATAGCACAACAGTTATTTATATACCAAGAGTACAAAAAATGCAGTTCCATAATGCAACACTAAATAGCAAATATTGAATCGCGCCTGGCCTCTTCTTTGGGACCTGCTGTGGCGTGTCACTTATGTCGTGAGCAGTGACGATAAAACGTCATTTTTGTATTTTTTCAGTCAAAATTGAAACTGATTCATTTTTTAATACTTTTCCCGATTTTCTGAGGATCTAACAAAATCTTAGACATCTCTCAAGCGGCCGAGGCTGGATAGCTTTCTTTCAATTTCTGCACGCATTGGAAATTAGTAATATAGTCTTTGGGGAGATTAGTGGTTCCCCGAAACAAACAATACCGCCCCGTTGGCTGCTTAACTTCCGTGACTTTTCCGCGACTTCACGGAGCTTGGTTGAAGAGGCCTGCTACCGGCGCAGGCTTAGATAAATTTAACTGACAGAAGTTACATAGGAAAATCCAATCTACTATCTACATGATAAAGGCTGTACAAGCTAAGCTTATAAAATAATTTTATTGCCATTTATATGGTGTGCACTTGAAAAGTGTTACATTTTTTTGTTATTTTAGGTCGCATCAACATCTACGTTTTTGTTCATTAGATCATCACCATCAGATGTGCCAGGTGGAAGTCACGAATTAACTCTTCAATCCGACACATCGCCAGATGCAAACCTTTAGTAATTCAATATTCCGAAAACATTCGAAACTTCTGCATCTGGAAACCGACTGGTTTCTTGTGCAGTGGAATCATATTGAAGAATCTAATTACACTGTATTTTGTAAGTTTCCTTTACCGGTTTTGGTATTATATAATCTTTAACTTTTTATCCATTTCTGAACAATTTGGTTTAGTGATAAATAAAATATTTTCATACCTTATTCAATTTGTTTAAAAAATAACTCTTTCTGATTAAAAGTCCAGAAACGATAAACACTACATTTTGTGCTCTCGTGGGTTTTGTATTGCAGAGACTTCAATAATGTGAGAAGTAACAACTACATCTTCACTTAAGTGTATGCATTCATAACTACAGAGAGTATTTCTGAGACGGGAATGTTCGCGAACCATTACTTATAAATAATATTTTAACAAACTATGGTCGCAAATAACTTTAAACGATTCAGCACATTAACTTTATTGCTAATCAGAGGAAAAGTGAAGACTAAGCATAAAAACAAATTGATGTGAACACATTACATGGAGAGAACCATGACGAACTCTCTCAATAACCGTTAATCATCCCAAACTCCCAAACGTGGGTCTAAGGCTAATGCAAGGGGCGGCTGCGACTGAGGGGGCAGCTGCATGGAAAGCTGTGAGGCATCGCCTGACCGCGCGGCTGTGCCGTGCGCCAGCCCTCCCACACTCGTGTCTCCTCGATGTCTTTTAGCTTCTTTTCTCTTGTAAGTATAGGCTAATGCATCTTACACAATTTTCAAGAGAGAATATATTGATCTTGTATTATTCCACAGACAATTAACTTCCATACACACTGTTTATATTTTATTAGTTAATCATATGACATATCCATCTTAGTTATTGCGATGTTTTTCAAGTGTGCTGTGTCTTTCAAGGCCGAAACTGCGGAGGGTTAAATTAACTACAATTGAACTCCTAACTAAGTTAAAATTTGAATTAAAATCATATAATAGCAAGGAATCGATCTAAGCGCGTTACATGATGCCCCGATGTTAACTAGTTTCGGTTGTTCAAATGTGAAATGTAAGCAGTAAATCGAATTTAAATGATGGTTAACTAAAAAAGTCAACCTATATTTTGTCTTCAGTTAAAACCATCTGCACTATAGCTCTCGTGTGGTATCCTTCCTCTAGAAACCGATATCCGAATACCCCTCTCCGGTGGGGGTGATGTGGACGAATGGAGGAGAAGAAGGACGAATGGAGGGTAAGGCAAGGATCAAGGCCGGATGTTCAGGGTACTTCTCCGGCATCATTGTGCAATTAATCAGAGGTAACAACCGTTCAGAAAAGAGCCATCCTTTAGAATTCGATGCAGATGCGACAATCTGGTCAAATCGAGATTTGAACAAAGACTTCTGTACAATAAGATGCGAACTCATTTCAGAAGTCAGTAACATGTCATTGGGGCACAAACAAATTAACAGATCTGAAAATAATGACATTTTACTGAACAGTTATTCACTAAAAGAATCTTAAGGGGGATTGTGTTTTACCCCGTATAGACTTCAAAACAAATGTATCCATAAAAGTATACTAAGTTATAAACATATGTCTTAACTATAGTAAGAAATTATTGTTTTTTGGATGAGTCATTTTTCTAGTAGATAAGTGCATTCCGAAACGCATGTCTTTATCATCTGTGAAAAAACATTCGTTGAGGTGATGCATGAGCATTTAGAAAGATTTTCCAAGAACGTGTTTTGGTAATTCGTAAGCATATGGTGGACACTTCTAGGACGCCGTTACATTTTTCATGAAGACTATTAATCACAGTTCAATGCACAACTTGTTAGTCGTGTCTGGCACAGTAAGTATCTGACGCGCTTAAGAGGTAATGTTGTTTCCTGTCAGAGCAGGTTGCAAATGTCAACGTGTTCAAGAGATTCGATCGTAAAACCCCTCCATTCACCAAATCGCAACGCACAGTCATGGCAACTGGCAAACCAGTCGGATGCCGTTACTATTGTGAAAAAAGTTGCGAGGGGAACAACTAGTCTTAAAGTAAGATTGCATGGTAGTCTGAAGCGATTGACAAACTGAGGTGGCGCAGGGCATCAAAGGCAGTGCCTCTTACCGGGAGGTCCTAGGGTTCGAGTGCCGACGCTGGCAGGATTAACCAGATAGCTAGTGTGGCGTCGTTAACACGAGGGCCAGAACCGTTAGGTCGGTGAAAGTACGCTGCGGGGGAGGAAGGGGTTGAGCCTGAACTTCCGGGAGTTTGCGCTCTGGCGGGTGACTCAGGTAGAACCGCAGAGCCAAAAATACCGTAGGCTGTAAACTCCGAGGATGCTAGCCTGCGAGCCTCGCTTACGGAAGCAGGCAGCCAACCTGAGAATCCTGTGTGGGGGCGTAAACCAAGGCTGGCCAGCGAGCCTCGCGCCAGCCGGCGAGCCTATCTATGGAACAGTGGTGGGGGTGTCAGCCTCAACTATTTAACGCGGCGCCATCTGCGCCCGCGTTCTCATTCAGTTAGCATCGGGGAGCTTGTACGTGTATGTACGAGGAGTGTAGGAGTGTGAGCGAGATGTCCGGAGAGTAAGGGCCAGACGATCTCGCGTGCTGTAGGCACACGGTCGCCACGACCGGGTTAAATTTTGGCGTCAGGCCATGTGACGGTAATTGTCACGGGACAGAGGTCCGACAGCGCGCATCACGCGTGGCTTGTATTTTCTGCGGTAAAGCAGTGTTCTGAAAGGAAAAGGTTGCCGGAGTGTTTTAATATTAGCAATTCATTGTAACTTGTACATAATCTTTAATATATTATTTTTCTTTTGTTATTGAAATTTATTTCTTATTTCACTACGTCACACTAGAGTGCATGCTGTCTGGAGAAGAATTGTGGCCTGATCCTAAAAAAACGTTTTTCAGAAAAAAATTGTTGCCATGGCTACTGCACCAACCGTCGTACCGGCCGAATACTCTGATTGGTAGTTTTACGCGGATTTTCCGAACAATACCAGGAAAATACTAGAGCAGTACCGGATCTCGGATCGCGCGTGGTATTTACATTATTGTCCTTGTCCCATCCTCACCCCTTACTTACACCCACTTGTACTTACAGGGACGGCTTTCGTTCAGATTCGTTAATACGAGGGTTGGGACAGTAGCCATGACAACAATTTTTTTCTGAAAGATTTTTTTGCGGATCAGACAATTTTATTTGTCGTATGAAACAAATGGTGTACTACTGTGTGTTCACATCAATAATTGGCTCTGTGAGTGTCTCTATTAACACAAAGAACGACGTTAATTGACTTGTCTCACTGCTGCCGTGCTAGATGAATGTAACCCATTTCGAGCAGCGCTCATACACAGGTAGCCGTTTTCCATGGGAGAAATACCCGAAAATGTTGCAAGGAATTGGTGTAAGCTTTTAGGAATAGTCCCCTTTCCACACCTGACCTTTTCATAATCTTCGCAAGATGGGAAGAAGGGTTTCTGATGTGAAGCTTGTGAGTGTGCGATCCGAAGTGACACATGCGGGGTAACCGAGCATGCGCCTAATTGGGTCTTTAAAATTGTGTAATGCTTTTGTGAAATTCATGTATGCTAAAATGCTTTGGAACATGATGCCAGTATTGCCATTTCAAATACCATAATAAGTATGAGAAACACAATGTAGTGTTTCGTTAAATGCAATGCACTTAGCAGATACCATGTCCTTTAATGTGTATATTTAACATTTCTCACATGTGGTTGTATTCTCACGAAAAGAAATAGTTGTCAAGTTTTATGCCCCAACACTTGTACTAATTTTACATCGCAAACTACTAAGATTCCATCATCATTATGCACTTTTCAGGCTTACAAATTCTAACCAATTGTACTACATCTAAAGGTGACCACTTTTATAACACTGTATAATAAGATATTAAAGTTAAAACTATTTATGAAGACAAAATAATCAATAGTATATAATAAATATCTCATACATTTGCGGAGATATTTGCAGTAATTTATAAATATAATCTGGTTTCTTTAATGTGAATTGATGTGTTGTGAATTTTTTCAATTCCGTTCTCTTGTATATTGCTGGACTGAATTAAATGACAACAATCGAAATTGTATTAAATATTAATCAAAATCGCTTTCGAATCTTCAATTAGGATTCCATTCAAAACAAACTAAATAAATTAAGTAGCTTGCACCGTGACAAACATAGACGTCACGGAAACGGGTCTACACCTGATTATGACAGCACATCGACCTTCTAAACAAACGCTGTAAAAAAGAGAACACAGACCCCCACTGAACCGCATGAACGAGTCCACAGAACTACTGACTGCAGTGCCGGGCAGGACAATAACGGCCGGCGCGACAACCTCAACGGAACTGGTTGTACTTCCGCCTGGGGCATTCGCTCGGACGACTGAATAGGCCCCTCGAAAGCACTTGCTTCCTTACGGCTGAGCACAACGATGTCCTCGCAGTGACGAGCAGACGTAGAAGAAAGGACACGGTGGCTGTGGAAACCGAAAGGTGACAGCTGCCATTCACTTGGTGAAAGTGAATATAGACCTGAGGACGCGTATCTGTGAATGTGGCATGTGGTTCTGGAGTATCATGTGGGTTAAATCTATCCGAAGGAAATAATCAAATTTTGCAATATATTTAAGAATATTTAATGTGCGAGAAATAGGGAAGTCTAGTTGAAATATGACAATAAATTATTTGGATAATCGAATAATTTGAGGTTTGTTTTCAACATTGCCACAACTAGGAAAAATGAATCTTGAGATATGACCGTTATTTAGTAACATTTTATAATATTTACTATTAACAGAAGTTCTAGAAAATATTTTAGTAATGTTTACTAATTGATAATTCATGAATTAAGCGTGAGATTCTCGTATTTCAACCACTAGCGAAAACATTAAACGCGTTTGTCTCAAAATTTAATTTTTCAAGTATGCAAACTAATATACTTTTTCATTCCCAAATCAACATCCAATAACCTACATAGTAAATGATCGTAACAACGAATTTTACTTCATTGCAATATGAGGTTCGTGGAAAGGAAACGATCTACTTAAAAAGAGGAAGTAGATATTGTCGGAAGCAATAAAATTGTACGAGTATAATATTATTTAGACAACAATAAGTCCTGTGTTTATAAATACTCATAATTATTTTAATGTCTTATGATTATTTGATATTGATTAAAAATACATCTGAAATTTACGAACAAATAAAATTACATTAAGTTCCAGAACAGAGTGGCCAGTAGTTGCAGAAAAGTAAACTCTTAATCGTAATTTACTAGAAACACATTTATTTACATGTAATTCAAAGAACCTTTTTTGATAAATTTCAATTACTCACAAACTCCAGATTTTTTAATTAGAAAACAGATCAAGTATGACATCCACATTGTTAGATATTGATAATAATAATATTTAATTATTGGAAGTTGACATTATCTTAGACATTTGCCGATGAGAGGATTATTTTGCGACTCTGTAATGCGGTATAGAGAGGTATAAACAAGTGGATATCACCGACCACTTGGTCGTGAGTAGACAGCAGGAATCCTCATTTTCTGTGCAAAATTTTGTTCCTATACTATTTCATCATAACTGTGTAATTACATCTCTTTGGGTTTAAATACTAACGGAAAGGAATGCTAAATTGAATACTCCCTCAAACTCCTGGCTTGAAAAATTCAATGCACGATTCAGGAATTTGAAACCTCTGAATATCAGGAATATGATACGTTTACTGTCTAGTCATTAAAGGAACAAAGACAAGAAAGCGTATTTCCCTCTCAGAGTTCAAAACGTTTTCGTAATTACTGTGTTTATCCTATTTTACTCGTGCAAAATTATGTTTATTCTGTTCCCTCTCAGAGTTCAAACCTTTTCGTAATTACTGTGTTTATCCTATTTTACTCGTGCAAAATTATGTTTATTCTCGTCAGCTCGTTACGTCTGGTACGGCGTACGCCGTACGTCCGTTACTCGACGTATTGACGCAACTTACTAATTTTCATCCCAGATCGTAATGAACATTTTTGTACTGTCTCTTTTCGTCATCAATGTAGTGTTTCAAAGCTCACTAGCCTCATTTAGGGAGCAATTGGTCGCTTCCATTGCCCACATGTAGGCCAGCGTCATACGCTGCACAGGCTTCGATTGTGCTGTGGCGGCCGGAGGCGGTCCAGATTACCGGATGTGGTCCGCTGGGTGGGGGCTTGATGGGAAGGAGGGGGGCAGGGAGCTGTGACCCGGGCCACGCAGCAGCTGGCTGGCATACGCTTCTAATGCCTCCGCCTCAACCGCCTCCTCGTGTCTTCTTCGTAATCTGTCACCTCCCCCGTTTCCACCATCTCAGTCGCCGACGCCGTCTCCCGTTCCATTGACTCTGCCCTCTATATTAAGCGGTCCATCCACAGGCAAGTCAAACTCGACGAGCTCACAACCGCCGATTGTAGTATTTTCACAATTTATTGTGAAAACCGGTTTACTGGCTTATCTAAGGCTACGTTACGTAATTTGCTGTAATTTCTTTTGCCTTCTGAATAGTAGTCTCCGCCTCGTCTACCTCCTCCGCCATCACTGTTTCCGCCAGCTCTATTACCTTATTTGTCATGTCTTCGTCAATTTCTGCTTCCTCTCATTCCTTCGCCACCTTCTACTTTCCCATCTCCTTCACGGCCGTCTCCGCTTCATCCTATTTATTCCACACTAACCATTTTTGCCTACGCCCTGCCATCCTCTGCCTCCTCCATGGTCACCGCATTCTCTGCCGCCTTTATTCCCTCTCTTGGCTCCTTCCATACCGATGTAGGCACCTCCATTTTAGCTTTCCTTGCAACTCCTCTCCTTCATGTGGTCACATCCAAAATGTGATCCATCTTTGCCGTAGAAGCCTCGTCCTTCACGTCGGTGCCTCCTTCATCATTTGAGCAGTCTTTACTTCATTCTCCTCGTTCTCGGCCAGCTCCTCGTCACCGTCCCTGCCTCACATATCTCATCCACGTCTCTGTTCCTACACAGCATCCTCCTCTCTGATACCTATTTGTCCACCAAATCTTCTTCCTTTTCTATAGGCGCCACCTCCAATATTTCATCAGTCGTCATCTCAGCCGCTTTCTCCTCAGCGTCGTCTTCTTTGTCATCTGTGCTAACTTTGTTTTTATCTCCTTCTCCTTCGCCACCTCTTTCCTTACAATATCCTCTGCCCCTTTATAGTATTTTCCATTGCAGTCGCATTTTTTTCTGCATCTTCCTTCCCCGCCTCCTCCGCGTCAATACCTCAGTCATTCGAGTAGTTGCCGCCTTCTTCCCCATGTCACCTTTTTCATCACCTGAGCCACATTTGCTTCTTTTAACTCCTCCTCCCCATCTCATCGTATCCTCTACCACTGTTTTTCTCTACATCACAATCGCATGTTTCTCTTCTAGCTCCTTCCTTTTCTGCCTGCCTCTGTCACTGCATCCGTTATATGGACGGTCTTCATCTCTATCTTCTTCCCCCTCTTGCTCCACCTCCCCAAGAAGGCGTCTCGGCGGCAGCTGCGGGCTGGCGGCGCCCTCCCCCCTCTCTTGGAGATGTGTTTACCGTCTGTGGCTGGGAGCGGCGCTCGGGCCTGCTTGGGTTTCTTGTGATCCCGCGCGTTGGGGTCTCCAGGTAGACTGGCCTCTGGAGGGGGAAGGGCCATCAGCGGCAGGTGTGCCACGAAGCGGTTGCGAAGGCGGCGGCACCGGAGGTGGAGACTGATGATAATGGTTCTTGTAATGATGAATTGGATTGGATTGAAATTGCCTCTACGTCAATTGTCCCAGCACGTACCATCTCGCAAAGCAGTTTTTAGTGAAGCTGAAATGATTGCACATTTCGTCGATAACTTAATGGAGAGTGAGAATAATCAGAGATTGATTTTTCAGAATGAAAACTGCTCTGTGATAAGATGTTAAATTCCATGCTGAAATACGGCGGCAAGGGTTTTCCCTTTTGAATTCATCCCATTTAATTTTAATATCAAAGAGTATTTTGCGAGAGTGCGTTATAACATAATTACACTGGGCTAGAATTCCTGCATTTCAGGTAAATGATTTTGTAGTCCAAAAACTGTAACACGAATAATATATGTACGATTTGTATATTACCATAACGATGAACATTTTGATTTCCAGTATATTTATCAAAACCGAGAGACATCAGAAAACTCTTAGAAATGAGGTCAAAAACAAAGTCAGTGGGTTACATCCGTTTAAATTTGAACGTTAATTTGAAGCGAACTTATTATATTGAAGTCTCAGGAGTGGTAAAGTACATTATTTATTTTCGAACTAGTATAAAAACAGTATTTCAATTATGCAAAAGACGTCTATATCACAGACTATAGAAGTGTGTCGTGTAAACAAAGACATTAAAAATAAAATGAAAATAAAAAATGTTGTTTTAAAAAATTGTTTTTCTTTTCCTGCTGAGCATTCTAAAAGATGTGTTAGGATAGTCATTTTCTTGTCACCATTGATGTTATATTCAGTTATTAAACCTTCTCCAAAGAAGTTTTTTTTAAAGGAATTGTACTTCTGTGAGAAATTTTATACGTTTCCTAGCTTTGAGAAACATAAAAATATAACTAGAGTAACGTTTAAATATGGTAAATTAAAGGTGTTGTCTGGTATAAAAAAATTTTGATTTACCATATTTAATTATTAGAAGGTATCTACCTCACCAGCGTGCTAATGTTTATTGCGATTTTGGAGAAAGGCATTTCAGTTTGAATTCTGTGTTTATGATGAGTGCAAAATAAAAAACGATACTCGATAACAGCAAAAAACGCCGCTCCCAGGTCTTGGCGGCAGATCAATTGCTTTGAATCCAAAGAGCTCACTCGGGTGAGACATCTTCATCGGCGACACGGACGGCATCCCATGCGTATCGGATCTGTAGTAACGCAAACGATGTTCTGAGAAGACGTTTGCACGTTGTGATAGGTATTCTAGAAAGAGTTTCATTACTTGAGTAGGTACACGAACATTAAATAATATTAGATTTTGATGGTAGCGAAAATATTATTTTCATAAAATATTACTGGTCATTATTTAAAATCTCTTTCGAAACGTTTTTTACCGACTGTTATTCGCACGTGAAAATAATCCACTACAGTATGTTTGCGTGCTCCATAAATAGTACGTATGTAATTATAAGTTCAAATTTTCGTAAGTGAAAGTAATTTTTCCAATAGGAACTCTTGAATATACATGTAATGTTCAAATAAAATAGTACATAGTTGTTATTATTATGGAATTTATTTTATTTATTCAAGCTGAGATGTAATAGAAAATGTACGAAGAAAAGGAATTTCTAAGCTCAAATGTCGTATTTTGTAATACCGTAATTTAAATAATAATATAAAACAAATAATCCAATAAAATTATTTAAATAAAATAATTATATATCGTAATTTTCTCAAAGCTCGTACTTCTAAGCTCATTTCTAGGCTCATGTTGTTCACGCCAACTCTTTAAAATCCGTCTTTGAAACAAAGAAAACAAACATGGGCTGCTATGTCACTGCAACTGAGAGTTTCTGAGAGAGTTCCTAAGGTTCAAGTTCCGACGGTGGCGGATTTTTAACACTAGTTAGGTCAAACAGTCACTACCTGTAGAAGAGTATTGAATCGGTCCAGCTTCTCTGATCGATAGTTTTCCGTGATCTCTCCAATCAATACCAGGCGAATGCTGGAGCAGAATCTTAACACACGGTCCAGACAGCGCGGAATTTCTCTTTTGTCACCCTTGTTCTCTCTTAACTTACACTCCCAATAACACTTATCATGTACTATAGTGCGATTTTTATCAAGCTGCCTCTCAAAGCCCGTCTTCCCATCGGTATAATGACCCAGCATTTTGCGTCTTTCTCGGACCGTACCGCTAGATGTCGCATGATTGCAACCGTATCAAGCACTGCTTGATCACTGCTGCGAGACCGATAAAGACGCGAATCGCAGTGACATAATTTCACTGTGAAGACGGGACTTGAGAGGCAGCTTTATAAAAATCGCACTATACACTACCCCACATGTTGGGAGACTATTCGGGACTGTATAGCTTGCCCCAGCTGGAGAAACACTCTGAACGGGAAATCCTTGCAAGAAGACACAGAAGTTGGAACAGGATGTCACATTTCAGTCGGGGAAGAACACCGCCACCTCCCGGGATATATCACGCAGTAAGACCAATGACCATAGCAGTCGACTCGCCCGAAATCGCAAAATAATCAGTCAAAGGGAAGCGTCCAGCTGTGACGGAGATCAATTTGCACCGATAATTTCAGCCGAAGGAAGAAATTTAATTGAATTTAATTAATGCCTTATTTTACGTGACGAGACTCAGGCCACGAGGCCTGTTCTTCCGTCTGACCACGTAAATTTCGCTACGCTTCTTTCACCAACTAATAGAGAAAGGAGGTATTTCTTGGGTGAGAAACAAGCGATTTCAATTTAGCTCAGAGGCGTCATTTACGCTTGAGGATCTTTTACATGCAAGTAAATCAACTAACATGGGACAGCCGACTTTACTTCCCCTCCGAAGGAAACGAAGGATTTTTTTGCCCTTAAAAATTTACGGCTTCGATCGGGCTTGTACTTGGGTACAGCAGTCCGATACGCTAACAGTTACACCATCGCCGCGCGCAAAGCCATCGTACTTGAGACTGCGCTGCGGGAGGGAGGCCCAAGGTTCGGCGGACGTGGGGGGCGGCGACCGCGCTGGCCACCGAGATGGATGGAGAGGCTGGACCGGCGCGCGCCGACGATAATGAAGCTGGAGGACGGGTGGGGGAGGGGGAAGAGAAGAAGTCGGCGCGCGCGTGCCAAGGTGGAATGCCCCGCCCCTTTTCCATCCCCGGCGGCTCACTAAAATCCGCCTCCATCCCGGTCTTCGTTCGTCTCCTACCCGCCTCCATTGCCTCCTCCCCTGTTGGCGCCGCCGTCACTACACACTTCACTCCCACCGCCTTCTCTGGGTCCTACGCCTCCAACTCTTCCGTTGCTATCAGCTTCTCTCCCACTCCCGCCACCACCACCACCACCTCCTCCGTCTCCATCGCCTCCTCTACATCCTCCGCCTCCTCCAAATCAATCTCCGCCGTCGCAGCCACGAAATCCACTTCCCCACTACCTCTTCCACCGCGCTCGCTGCCTCCACCGCTTCCTCTGCCTCCTCCGCCTTCCAGTGTCTTCCACCGCCTCCACGGCTTCCTCTACTTCCACTGTCATCATCGCTTCCATCGTCTCTACAGCCGCCAACAGGTACCACGCCGCCACCGCCACCGCCACCGCCTCTTTGGCCACGCGACCATTCGCCGGCCGCTGAACTCCGAAAGGAGATACCTGGACCGGATTAACGATATGAACGACCTTAAGCTCCCGGAATTCTTAATGCTCACGTAATTTATTGGACAAAAAAATGTTTTCTCACCTTACGGAATAGAACCAACTTCCTTCTATTCAGCTTAGCAAGTTTCACACGTATTCAAAATGAATGCAGAAACTTCTTAACAATAAGCCTTGAACTTCTTATCAAATCCTGCATAGGTGGCCGATCTGATTCTATATTCTCAAATCGCCTGTCCTCCACCATCTAGAACTAATTGTCTAGTTGTGAGCTCTAGCAATAATATGATAATAATGATAATAATAATAATAATAATAATAATAATAATAATAATAATAATAATATAATGAGAAGAAGAATATAATATGAGGAAGAACCCCATAAATGTACGCATTTTTCACTCCAGCGGTAAAAAAGGAAGTGCGTGTGCTTTGTCGCCACCAATTGTTTATAGAAGGTTTCTATCTTTACATTTACGCTCATAACATAAATTAAGGATAATTATGTAAATGAAATATACAATGTAATGCATTCTTAATAGTCCTTCTGTCCTTCCAAGGTTGCACTCCAGGAAATGTCCTTGTTTCTTTGAACACACCCAAAACCGGATACGACACCATTACCAATACTTACAAAACATGGTTACTGACCACAGGAACACGCATTTGTTTGATTTATTCTATTGTACATTTATTTTCGCTTTCTACTACAAGTGAGAAACTTCTGAGAGTGGATTCTTAAGCAGACATATCATCACAAAAAATATAATACTACAAATATAATATATAGAGTGATATAGATGAATTCATGAATGAAATATCAGTAAATTCTTGTAGGTTATGTATCAGGACTTGGAAGTTTTATTTAACTTTCGTTACTCTACCTATGGGCCATTTTATATGGGCTATACTTGTTCATTCCAAATGTTCATGCTTTTCCAACTCAACAAATAATTAACGTAATTACATGAACTTTTTATTTGTACCAATTGGGATTATAAGTCTAGGACGACACTTATTATTAGGTTAGCATTTCATAATTTTGGTGAGTTTTAAACCTCATGGGTACATGTGTAATCTTGTGACAATTTGATCGTGAAGAATACCCTATTACAAAATAGAGCACTGATGAAATGCAGTTAAATGAGTTAGATGAAATGGATTCTGATTATTATCACGCTAACAACTGTGTATCAACATGTCAAGGAAGATCGCGGTGAGGTGACAGATGTGTAAGTGGAATTGATGACAGAAATAACAAGTAAGTGTTACTTTTGAAATATAGTAAAACCTTAACGGACATCAGTAATGGCACTATATGCTGCGGATTAATTCGATTTAAAAACAAACAAAAGCAAACATACGTATTTTATGTAACGGTCTTTTCAAATGCGACTTTAATCGTAAAACTACCCATAAATTGTGCTTCAACATTATTGTAAGTGAGAAGAATGGCAATTCTGTCCAAGCCGAAGTAGCGGAAATGGAATGGATGACTTCCGAGATAGCAAGCGATTGGGTAAGTAATGAATTTCCTTGTAAATTTTGGACGAAATCAATGTCAACCCAAATGAACGTTGTGCGAAAATATGAACTCACCAAATCTGACCGTGCTTGTCTCATGTAACGTTCGTGCAACGACGTGTAACGAGCCACTGATCGCCCAAGCAGCTGATGAACATGGCAAATGTTCGCTTCGTTTGATGTATCCAAAACAACGACACGCGGTAGGTAGGTCGAACAGCAAACGTTCGAAGCTCAACACATAGCAAGCACCCCATCCACATTTCTCGCGTTTCGCAGAGTAGTCACTTACGGTCGCTCGCTACTTCGCCGAATACCGAATGTGAGGAGCCGCCTTAACAACTGCGCCGGAACGTGGCAACGAGTGTGACGAATGGCGTTGCGGTGGCGAAGGCGGGCGCGGCGGGCAGTGTGGAAGCGGCGTCCGGTGGAGGAATGCGTGGCCAGCGAGCAGCTGCACGCCTGGCCGGTCCAGACCCAGAGCGCTTGCACCTGCCGCCGCCGCCGCCGCCGCCACCCAGCTCCAAGGCTGGGCCGGCGCCGCCGCCCGATTGCTGTTGCAGGCGTCCTTCCTGCTCCGCCGGCTTCTTCTGCCACTCCCAGTGCCACGCTCCATCACTTCGGTAGGCAAAATCATTGCCGCTCGGTGTAGCTGAGGACGCTACGGCTGAAGGGCCGTGGTTGCCGCATCTCGAAGCGACACGGTTTCTAATCCCAAGTCGGGTATGTATGATTATGTATGGATTCGTAGATTTATCCATATGTGTGTCACTGAAGTGTTGGCAATTGTGAATTAACTAGCCTTGTTAAACCGCAGCAATTTATAGAAAAAAAACATGAATGTTGACACAATCTATTGCTTTTTTAAGGTTCCAAACAGATTCAAAGCGCGTTCCGCTTTCGCTGTGTAAAATTCTTAGGTTTCGGACTCGTTTTCAAAGATGCGACGGTTTAGATTCCAGCTTTGGTGTTGAAATGAGTAGTTCCTTTTTTTGTCTTTTTGCTAAAATATTAAAAAAGTGCATTTGCATATTTCTACTCAAATTAATACCAAAGCACTATACAAAGATTTGCTCTTTTTCTTCACGAATACCTTTGAACAGTTAAAAGAATTATCACTTTTCTTTCTGAGATGTCAGAGGAATCAAAAGAAAATATATTGTTTTAGAATGACTTGAAATTTTTTCCCAAATCTAGACATCTCTTGTTTTCCGTAGTATAAAAGTGACCTCACATTTACAAGTTGCACGAAATTATGAAAATCCCTAAAATCCAAAATCGGAACTATTTTATTTGGATAGTGTTTTACCAGTATATAAATAAAAAATACTTCTTTTGGTTTCCCAAAACAAGTATTTAACTATTTCGGTTCCGGTTATGGGACCAACGAACAATCATTTTTGATGATCCTCATTGTGACCTCCCTGTCAAACTTACTACTATCAAGCAACGAGAAAAAATTCAAGTTCAAGAAACTATTGTTCGAAAGCAACTATTGGTCGAAATAAGGAAATAAATGTAAATGATCTTATATTGATAAAACCAATTAATGGAGTTCTGAATTCGCGAGTCGCTGGAACATAGACGAGAAACCTCAGGCTCGATAACCGCCCTGAGTGATTAATTTTAGAGCAATTTGAACGAGATACTTTTCATTTCAACCGTTTCTGCAGACATTTTACGAAATTCCATGATTGAGAAGATACACAGAAGAAATAATATTCCACAGTGTGTGTATTAAATAATAATAATAATAATAATAATAATAATAATAATAATAATAATATATTAAGTTTTAAGAACTACCAGATTATGGTTGAACATTTTAAGATGAAGATGACATCTGATCATAATTAAAAAATACACTTAAGCAAGAGATGACGTTCGTTGGAATGTGGGTAATACATTAACGATTCTAACAGTCACGCTCATACAGGAACAACACAAATTTTGATACAAATTACTTTCGATCTCACTTTAAATAGACGGAATACAGACTAGCTACAATTACCCTGGTTCAATGATTTATCTTTTTTATTATTCACATATTTGTTCTGAATTCGGATTCCTCACGTTCAGGGAATCAGGTTCAGGGTATCAACTACTGTCACTGCAGGGCCTCTGACTGGGAAGTCCAAGAGTTCGAGTTCCGACAGCGGTAGGATTTTCGGCAATTGGTAGAAAATTAGGTCGACTTCAGTGGCTGTTTGGAGAATTCTTGGGGCTGCTTTGATAGGTATTTTTTTCCGTGGTTTCTCTTCTCAATATCAGACGAAGGCCGGAGCAGTACTCTAACAAACGGACCACGGAACGCGCGCGATCTCCTTCCTCTTTCTTGTCTTATCCTTACCCTTTCATTGCACTCTCACATGCACTACACTAACACAGGCGACAAATCGCGAGCTTAGAGTTGGTCCCGGCTGGGGCAATGCCCCACAGGTGGGAGATACTTCGTTGTGGAAAATCCCGACAAGCCGACGGAGGTCGTCGCCGGATCTCAACACCCGGCGGAGAAAGATCACCCCCCACGTTCCGCGATCAAACAAAATGTGCAGTACACTTTCGTGACTAATGATATTAGAAATTGATCGGAATCACTAAATCAACCAACCAAACAAGTGCCACGCCTTAAAGAGACGTCGAACTACGCTCCCGGTCCAATCACAACTACCCTGGTTTAATGATTTCTCATTTTTTGTTATTCACGTGATCCGTATTTGTGCTTGATTTGGTTTCCTGTGAAGAGGTTTTCGCCCGAGACGTTGAAGGGCGAGGCCCACTGTGCTGGCGCGTGTTCCAACTCGTCGCGGCCGCCGCCGCCACCGCCAGGAATGCGTAGAGACCTCTGGGGGGCCCCGGGGATGAATCGGAGGCGATGGACTCAGCCGCTGACTCGCCGTGTGCGAAACGGCGCGGTGCCGCTCTCATTATGCTAATGTCGCGATTTTTTACTTTTCCTCGAGACCCGCATACTATTACTAAAGAGTTCGATGAAATAAATCATCATCACTGGCTGAGAGACTCGTAGTTTATTATTTACTTGGCTGTCCGGGTAACGCCGCGACCATGGTGACGGTGCCGACGTTTAGTTCGCCATTCTGCGACCTTCCTCAGGGCGTAATGCGCATTACGCACTGCGGAAGGTCGCAGAACGGCGATCGAAACGTCGGCACCTTCGCCATGTACGCGGCGTCACCCGGACTGACTCCGGCCGCAGAAGTCTACGCTCTCGTAGTTTATTGATCGATTGATTGATTGATTTCTAGTGTCCGTGTGCGTCAACCGGTATGATTATTAGTCCCCTCAATGTGAAGAACGTTCTTGCACGGTAGGTGGCAGTGTGATTCGGTGCCAACCTTCAAATCAGATTACGGTGTTTTCCCTATCTATGTATTTCTTAATAGCGGAGCATTACCGCAGCCGGAACAAGTTTCAAGCTTCTGTCACCCGACATATGTGGCAGCGTCGTGAATCTAAGTATGTGCGTAAGTAGGGAGTGAGATTACGAACAAACAAGAAGGAAAGACGGTTTTATGAAATCATTTCATCCTCCTTAACCGAGTACCCTCCTGAAGGCTGAGTGCTCTCACAAGGTGAAAACCCACCGGGTCATATAATTGCGGGATCTACGGATTTTTATCTTCAGGTAACTTCTTCAAAGGTGTACGAATTCTTCGTACAAGGTCTCGATCATTCTTGAATAAAAACTGAAGCGAAAACTTAACTATAATAAAACACATGTGCGTATTGTCATTTAATGAGCCTGACCTATTGTGATGAATGAAACAGTGTCAATTTCTACCCGAAACAACCTGATTAGGATTTCCTATAATATGTTTTATGATATTTGACCATTGCGTAGTTATATGAAATGTTTATTGTGGGAATATTTTTTATCTACATTTATTCCACATTTATACCAGTTTTGATTTTTATTAATATATTTTAGGACACGTAGGAGTTGCTTATTTACCTTAAAGCTTTCTTGTTGTATTAATTAATATTTATCATTTTTGCGACAATTATTTTTGGTTGTTTCAGTTTCTCATTTTTTCATTCACGTTTTCTGGATTACATTTATATCTATGTATTTTCTTCATCTTTAACCATCTTCCTACATCCTTATCCTTAGTCTTAAATCTGTTTTCTTTGTTTTTCTATCCAATCTTCAATAACTCTTTGCTTCATATTGATATACTTCCTTGTACTCCAATAATGAAAACTTCATATTGAGTTGGTTTCTTCCTTTGGAAGTACTTTACTCCTTATTAGTAATTACTTCTCTATTCTTCCAATATCACTTTGGAGCATTATTGATTTAAAGAAATTGGAAAAAGTATTTTATTAAAATTTGACAAATCTCTGGATTAAATTTTTAAAATTATTCCAAGCGACATATTAAATTCAAATTCATTATTTAAATTTTTACTATTAAATTCACATCAAAGCTATTTTAAGTAAGAAACGTCGAAGAAACGTGTGTTTTTATGTAGTCTGCTATAAAACATTAGCTGCAATATTCATTGCCCGTGGTACCTTGGAACTTCTCACTGCCTCGACCACTTTCCCTGTCTTCCAAACTAGTTAGACGCGTCTGTTATCTCGGCAGTATATAGAGCCAGAATTGATTCTGTATTCGAGTCGTTAACACCATGGCATGTCTCTAGCGTGGTTAGTCGTTGCGAGGAAAACAAGTGTCAGAAAGACAGCTCTTTATTTTTAAACCAATAAATACTAATTTAATTAAAACTTGAAGCAAATAAAGCAATAAAAACGCAAAGGACTAAAATACTACATAAAGTAATCATATAACCTGCGTGTGTGTGTGTGTGTGTGTGTGTGTGTGTGCATCCTTGTATCGGTCTAACAGACCTCTTCTGGTACACCAGTCGGGGGGAAAAGTATTCGGAGCAAGCGCCATTCATTGCGTCTCGGCCTACTGGGTAGAGAACTGTCCTACCCAGACCATTCAGAGATAATTCTCGCAAAACTTGTTTTGGGGAGTGTCAAGCAAATAAAACGTGTTTTGACGGGTTTTAAGTCTTCAACACAAATAGCGTATTCCATTGCCTCTTAAAAGGCAAATAAATTGATCTTAACGTCTTTTGAAAATATGTCGTCTACTCGGCTGAATTGCAAAGAACTGAATGAAAGAAATTTTGATGGGAAGTGTTATAGCTCTTTTGCTTGTAATGACCTTACTAATAACATTTTCGACGTGTATGTGTGCAGTAGAGTGACCCTGAGAAGAATCTAGTTCATTAGTATCCATCTGCATAAGATTCAATGAGTTGAGTGATTTGACAACAAGATTTTAGATTTTATTGATCTTATTTATTACCGCTATGTAAAGATCTTTGTAAAAGGGATAACAATTTATAATTTAACCAGTTATATATTTCCTTTTATTCTCTTTCATTTCTATTTAAGTTTAGAATCATAATATCCAGCTTAGTTTAAATAAATATCCTAAGCTCTCCAAGATAACCTAGGGATGTTTTGAATTGTTTGCGGGTTATTCCTGGAGTCTGATATTTATTCTTCTTAATACAAGAAGCCTTTCAAGTTTACGTCATTTATTAGACTGTAGTACAAGAAACCAAATTGTAATTTTTCTGAAACAAAAAAACGTGTTTCAATAATTTATTAAAAAAATGCGTTGTAACAAATATGTTCGAACAAGATATACAATCGAAGGAACGTTGGCACACATTACATCTTACTGGCAGAATCTGCCATCCGTAGTGCAATCATTTTCCGAACAAAAAGTTCATCCAAAACTTTATCTTCATTATTTCCTAAAAAGAACAAGAAAAAAATATTTCTCGGCAAAGAACCTTCACGTTCCAGTCCCCCTCACACCCTTTGCATGTCCTCAGGACAAAGTACGCAAGCGCATCTGCGCGTTCCTACGTTATAACAGCTTTCCGCCAAAAAACTTTATTACTCGTGTAACGTATCTTTTAATCTTTAACAATGTCGAAATTAATATCAGGCGAGAAAAACCAGGAGGGGACGGACAGCCTCTCTACCAGAGTGCGTCGTTTCGTGACTGCAGCGCGATGCACGGGACGAAACGGGCAAGAGGAAGCAGAGGGTTGTAATGACCACGTAGCACAAATAATTTGCGTATTTACTCGAACAAACTGCCGGAGACGGACGGGATATTGTTTGGGATTTCACTCGAGTGTCCGAGGTTTTTTGCGGTTGCGTCCGGCAGAC
>BOPP01000066.1:3513748-3578610 GCA_017312745.1 Gryllus bimaculatus | reverse complement strand
GCCCCATGCCGCCGCCGCCGAAAGCGCAAACTTGCGCGCATCCAGCGCCGCCGCTCCCGCCCCGCCGACAAACGCGTTTGCGCCGCTCCGCGCCACTGCGCATGGGCACTCCCGTGAGAGCGCCCGCTGCCACACTCCCTCCCAACCCGTCGCCCACCCTGCCGACATTCTTACGTTAACGTTTAAGGCGATATTTGTAAGTTAAACGTTTTGTAGACCTAGGAAATCGCGCAATTCTGTAAATAGCTATTTTAATCTTACATTAGTTGTGATACTGTGTATAATAGTTTAAATGTAATAAATACGTTAGTTGTAAGGTTAGCTTTGGGTACTTTATGAGTACCTGCTGGGTCTTCTCGTTTATGCTCTCATGTGTCTGTCACATATTCTGTAATCATTTAGTTCCATTTTTCACGCTATCGTCTAAATCCATTCGTTGACATCCTTTTTTCCTTCCAAAGCATTATTTTTTAACATTAATTTTTTGACATTTAAATGTTAAACATTTTTTCAGACCTAGGGAAATCGCGAAAGCTCTCTCTTTAGTAAATATGTTAGTTAAGTCATAATAGCTACAAGTTAGCTGTAAGATTGCCCGGAGATATATTACAAATACTGCCCCTCTCCCGCATCTTCGACCATAAAAGCTGTAAAAGGGCAGCGGCGTTTGCGAAGAGCGAACTGCCGCAAAAAAGAATATAAATTAGCGCAGGGATTCTGACGGGGGTTCAGTGAAAAACCTTCCATTGCCTATTGTCTTTCCCTCCAGGGTCACTATCTGCGCCATTCTCGTCCTCATCACGTCTCCATCATCTTGGCCTGGCGGCGTAAAGTCTTGCGCGTTCGTCTTGTGGCGCTGGGCTAAGCGTTCGATCGCCGTCGATCCATTTGCGGTGGACAAAGCGAGCTGCGGCTTTCTATGGGTTCTCCCGTTTCCCCTGTGTGTCGCGTATCTGTTATCATTTGCAGTTTCATTTTTAACGCTATTGTCTAATAACTAAATCCATTCGTTGACATCAGATCTTAGGGTTCAGAAGTTCATAAACATAAATGAATAAATACATCATTTTCACACCAACAACACTCGCGTCCTTTGCATCTTCGTTTCTTTCTTCTTCCCCATCGACATCGCTGTCATCGCTGCAGCCGCCTCATCGCCGCTTCCATGTCCTGCTGCAGTGCCTCCTTTTGTTCTGCCCACACCGCGCACTTCTTCGCTTCTGCGTACGCCTCCACTCGACCTCCTCCACCCTGGTCTGTCATTCTTCTACTGACACAGCTTTGTCTAGTGCCGCATTTGCCTCCGTTGACAGTTTTCATCGTTGGGTTCGTCTCTATCCCCCGTCCGTCTGCCTTCTGCTTTGACGCCGCCTTTGCCTTCGCCGCCTCAGTCACCACCATAAGCACCGCCACCGTCCTCGGAGCAACCAACGTTCCAACGTCACATCATTAACGCAGCAGCCACCGCCTTACCTATCACTACCTTTACAGCGAAGACTCCACCTTCCCCGCCGCCACCACCACCATGTACCGCACCACCTCCGCTACCATTTGAAGTGTAAGTCGGCGCGAGACCTTATATTACAGCGTGGGAGCAACGCTGCCCCATCTATTGATATATGTGTAAGGGATTAATCTCCATAGTTAATGCGGCCAGAAATAGTAAATAATCAATCATTTCGCCACATTGTCACCTCCGTTACTATCACCACTACTCCCTCCCACGTTACTACTCCCTTCAACTATTATAACTACTGTCACCATTATCACCACCATCGTCACAATTACCACCGTCACCACCACCATATTCGTCACCACCATCACCCGCAACTATCACCACCGTCATCATCACCTCAACTTCCATTCCCACCACCACCATCATCGCTACCACCGATACCACCACCACTATCACCACTAACGCCGCCTCCATCACCTCCGAGCCCGCTGTCACACCACCGCGCCGCTTCCACCTTCCCACCTCCTCGGCGTCAAGCCTCCACCGCCAGCGCCACCTCCCACTCGACCGCCGCCGCGCCGAGGGCCACATGTCGCCGAGGCCCGTCGGGGGCCCGATGCTTATCTGTTGGTGGACGCGCAGGCGGGCCAGGGCCAGCGCGGCGTGCCAGCCGGCGCCTCTCGACCGCTCGCCGCGCCGCCACGGCCAAGTTCACGGCTTCCCCGGCCGCGGCGCTGGCCTTCAGCCGGCGCGCGACCGCCGACAGCGCGGCCGCCACCCGGCGCAGGGAGCACAGCTGAAGATTTAAAAAAAATGTTTTTATTTTAAGTCGCATCAACTACAAAAGGTTATTAGCCACATTTACACAATAACATTGTTATTTTTGTACACAAATATCAAGGTTTTTAAAACATCGATTTTAAAACGATTTTAAAACATCGTATCTAAACGATTTAAAACATCGTCGACAGTGCGGCCGCCGCCCGGCGTTCCTGAAGAAAACATCGATTTAAAATAAGAATAAAATATTTTATGTCGCATCAACTACAAAAGGTTATTAGCCACATCTACACAATAACATTGTTATTTTTGTACAAAAATATTAAGGTTTTTAAAAGTTCGAATTTAAAACGATTTTAAAACGTCGTATTTAAAACATCGCCGACAGTGCGGCCGCCACCCGGCGTGCCTGAAGAAAACATCGATTTAAAAAAAAAAGTATTTATTTTATGTCGCATCAACTACAAAAGGTTATTAGCCACATTTTCACAATAACATTGTTATTTTTCTACAAAAATATCAAGGTTTTTAAAAGATCGTATTTAAAACGATTTTTATACATCGTCTTTAAAACATATATTTGAAACACGTTTTTAAAACATCGATATTTTGAAAATCCATATTTTTTGTGGATGTTTTTAAAACATTGATAAGTTCGTGCAGAAACGTAGATATTGTAACATCGATGTTTGACTTTCGATGATTTCTTCGGATCGATATACTTGTGCAGAAACATCAATTCCAAAGAAAAAATTATCATGGTCTAAATAAAATGTCCAGTATATATTGTATTTGTGGATTGCTCGCAATCAACAGCCATTCACAATTGTCGCTATCTTCGGGTGGCATGAAACCGTTTGCTATTCACAACCTCTCTCCAGAGCTGTTACTGGTTTTGATTATTTTGAACATGGTAATATCGTTAAACTGCAATTTGAACTTCGACTATATAGAACTTTGATTAGAAAATTAAGATGATAGTCAGATTTAAGGCAGAATATACTTTAAACTTGTATTGACGTGTTATGAATCACGTCAGAACCAAAACTTGGTTACCCTATTAAACAAATAAGAAGACTCCGACAGGTAGGATGTTTTTTGCTGTTGAAGTGCTGTTGCTGCTGAAATGGAATGCTAAAAAAAGAAAGATCCCCTCTTTGCTTTAAAAAGCAAAAAAAAAGTTTAGAATGAGTTAGGTGAGGTGATCTTGCGGAGAAGATGTGTTTGACAAAATAACTATTAAAGAACGTGTAATGATTTACCTACTTCCAGTCTGTAATATTTACATCTCAGTAAGATAGACAAAAATATTTACCATTAAAATCAAATTTCGTCGCAGCAAACAAAAATCCTCTTTTGATATTTGCTATTGCTTTTCGTCATCAGTAATATAAATAATCCGGGTAGTCAGTTATATGCTAAATAATTAAGAACTTAGGTCAAGTTGAGAAGTAAAAATATAGAATACATTGAGTTAGTAATTTGAATGTAATTTATTGCAGTTATTGTTCGCCCTAATATTAACTTGATTAGAAAAAATGATTAAAAGGCTTAAATAAACTTTTCAACAAAGACTTGAAAAGTTATAAAATTTCTTGAAAAGTCAAGAAAATTATCCTGGGCGCAATGTCGTTGTTGCGTCATGCATCATATATCTTTTTAACTGACTTGGATATTAGGAATATAAAATTAATGGATATTAGGAATATAAATGCATTAATTAAAACCACTCCTAATCTCTTAATCAGCGATTAAACGTATTGTCGAAATGTATTATTAATATTATTACAAAATTATTTTCAAAGCCTCCTGGACGAATAACATTCAGGAGCACCCAAACAGTACGCGCCTTCTCATCGCTCAATGAGAGTTCGCTCAGCATATGGTTACCGCGGCATGTGGATCGAATTGGTACTTAACGCTACAATAGCTTGCCAACGCAATGAATCCAGATTTGACCTCGAAGGAAAGGGCTGGGGTGTCCAATACACCGTGGCAAGTACCTCGGATTCGAAATTTTGATCTCGCGAAAAATCAAGAGAATAAGAACTCACCCCACAACATAACAGATTACATAAATAATTATTTTAGGTAATCTAGCCATTTTGACAAAAAGAAAAAACTGTAATGTGTGTCTTTCATCTGCTTATTTCGCAACACAATAGGCGCCAATTGACCACACAAGAAACCTCATGAAGCTTGAAGTCAATGCCAGAAGTAAATGGTTGTGCAGAAGTTGTGTATATAATGTAGTAAATGTCAACATTCGTCGGAAATAATGTACTTCAAACAAATATTATTATAATAGTGCGATATATTTGTGATGATATAAAGCGAAATTGAAAGCAGAAATGCAGATTAAAAGTAAGCATTGTGAGAAGGCGTAACTTCCCCTATTCTATTTTTATGGTGTTGAAGAACCACAACATGAAATTTATATTAAGAACACCTGTTGCAGAAAAATACTTGCTTATTTTATGACTAAACATGACATAAACACCATAAACGCTACGCATTTTGATTCAAACATTCATTACTGCCTTCACCCTCTTCCGGCTAATCATCTGAAAAACGATTCATAATCTGGCAAAATGTGAGAAAGGGGATTCTTTACGATAATGAGTATAAAATACATCTAATAAACGTCACTATTTCAAGGAAAGATAAACCGAAACCACCTGCCAGGAAGGCAGATGCCGCCTGTCCGAAGTTCAAACACCTGCAGGTTAGTGAGAAAACGTTACCAGGAACCATCGGCCGTTACGCTGTCTTCGTATAACTATGCAGCGCTGGTCACGATAAACTGATATGATTGAAATCATCTTCTTTACTTCACGCCTCACTGAACTTCGTAAGGACCTGTTAATGTATTTTTGAGCTAACGTAGGTGATGTGAAGGATGAAATGTAAAGTTTGCTGCAGACATGAAGTACACTAACAAAGTACTTTTTTTATTTTGATGCATGTGTTCATTGATGTGTTACAAGTGAGAAATACATACACCAAAATTGAAAATAAATGGAAACTGTTTGTTGTGAAATGGTCTTTTTAAAGTTTTTATCGCAGATAATTGCCATGTCTAACATGCAAGAAAGGGCATGTAATACTTTTGTGTGGTATTTTTACTTTTCTAAAATACTTTATGTTAATCATTATAATTTTTGTTGTTAATGCGGCAGAATATCTTTATATTGCAGAAAACTAATTCTATAAAACCTTTTATTATTATAAACAACGTTCCTTTTTAATGACGTTTTTCTATTCCTTCATTGCATTATTTTGTCACTTCATGCTAGGATATACATTTATGCCGTTTTAATACTTTACATAATATAAAACAACTTGGATAAAATTTCCGTCAAATTCAACAACGTTTGCGTTGCAAATTATATCCTTAAATTTACTTCGATATTTATTGAATGATTCTCGTAATATTTGCACTGAGTAATAAGTTCAAAAGCTATTTTAGTTTACAACAGGCATATATAATTAAATCATGCTTTGTTGAGTCAATGTTACAAATATGTTACACTTTTATGTAACAAACTTAGCTCAATTTTTCTAAATAATAAATTACTTCTTTAAAATGAACCAATAAAGGATTATTACACGTAACCTCTGATTTTTTGTTCTTTACTCTGAAGAGTATTCAGGTATCTCAAACTTGAAATTATATCCATTACATGTTTATGGATATTGATATGTATTAGTTGACCCTTTCGCTCAAATTATTTTCTTCGGAATATTAGGACAGTATTATTAAGGTATTAGTATGAAGTTTTAGAAACAGTGTGAGGCCTCCTGAAGGTTGAATATTTCAATCTCATTCTCACTAAGCTTATAAGGTTTGCTGATGGCTGTTGTAATTAATAAACTATTACAAGAAAATGGATGTAGAAAAAATTACGAACATTAACTTTTTGCAAATCATTTTGAGATTGCAGTAATTGATTTTTGATGATTAAATGCCTCTGATCCGTCTGGATTCTCATTTAAACAGGAAACGTATTATATAAAGTCATTAATTGAAGCTGGAGCCTGTTGAAAGTTGGTGAACTATAATTTCGATTCTGTATTTCTTTTTTTTTCCTTTCCTTCCTCCGTCTTCTCAATAAAGAAAATAATACCTATTAATAACGCTTCGTGTTGTGCAACATATTTCTCTAAATACACACTAACAATTAAAATTGTAGCTACAATATTTTCTGAACATCAAGATAGCGCGTTAACCCACATTTTGTAATGAGCAATTGTTTCTTGCTTGTATCTGATGGAAGGACGCGCGTTCTATCCTCTCTCCTCGACTGGGCAACGGCCGCAGCCCTGGTGTCGAGAGGATATGCTCTGAGGCAGACTCACAGAAAAGAAACAGAACTGTATTTGTCTCGAAAATCTGCAGCATATGGAATAATGGAGAAAACAAATTATAAATAAGACAGTGTCCTTATGTGCACTATTCATTACACTAAATCATGCACAAGCGCTTTTGTACTTATCATTAATGTAATGAGAAACGTCTGAGAGGTAATGCACAGTACACTCGCACACACTTTGAATGTTTATGTACACTCCTAAGTCCTTCCTCCAGTAAAACACAATGTTTAACTCCCTTCTCTGTCTATCTGTCTGTCTCTCTATCTTTCTGTCTGTCTGTCTGTCTGTCTGTCTCTGACTCTATCTCTGTCTCTCTGTCAGTCTCTCTCTCTTCTCTCTCTCTCTCTCTCTCTCTCTCTCTCTCTCTCTCTCTCACACACACACACACACACACACACACACATAATAATACCCGAAACAAAGTTGCGAAACTTTAAGCACAGCAAGTTTAACAATAAAACGGTATAAATTGGAATTTCAGTGCCATTTTGGCACACTCCTGCCTCAATTGTCCCTTGCAACAAGTTCTCCGTCTATCAGCTTCGCCCGCTCCCTGTCGCTCGCCCTCCCCACCCCCCACCCCATAGTCCTGCGTGCTAATTGCGCGCGAGGGGGCCGGCCGCCGCGAGCGCTCGGCAATCTCGGGAATTAACCGCCATTACGGCGACACACGCGGCGGCGGGGCGTGTATCCGCGGCACGCCACTCGCGAATTATCAGATGGCGCGATACGAGCGCAGTGCCGCTCCGGGGCGGCGGCGACGGCGGACCTGCGGCTTCGGTGGTGTAACGGTTAGCGTATCGGGCTGTTATACCCAAGTTTGCCGGTTGAAACGTGATCGAAGCCATGGTTTTCTCAAGAGCGAAAAAATCCTTCGTACAGCTTCCTTCGGAGGGGAAGTAAAGTCGGCTGTCCCATGTTATAGATTTACAAGTAAAAGCTACTCAAGTCCAAAAGAAGTCTCTAAGCTAAGCTTCGCCTCGTGTGGACCTGCGGATTCGGTTTTATCTCGGTTAGCGCATCGGGATGTTATACCCAAGTTAGCAAATTCCAACCTGATGATCGTGAGTTTTTATGGGTGAAAAAATCGTTCCTACGCCTTCAATCACAGAGTAAGTAAAGTGGGCTGTTCCATGCTGTAGATTTACTGAAAGATAAAATATCAAGTCTAAAAGAAGCCTCTGTGTTAAATTCAAATCACCTGTTCCGTCACCCAAGTGATAACTCTCTCCGCTAGATGGTGAAAGGAGTGAAGCGAAATTTGCGTGGTCAGACGGAAGAGCGGGCCCGATGGCCTGAAACTCGCCACACAACAATAAAGCATCATTGAATTGAATTAATTCACCCACGTGCGGGAGGGACAGATGAGGCCCTTGTGAAGACTTCTGCTCTCAGGATAAGTGCTAATTTTACCCTCTGTGTTTGCGCGTTTCGTGTATCACCGTATCCCGCCTTTTGTGTATCACCGCACCACCAACATCCTTTTTGCGCGCATCCAGTTTTACCACGTCACGAGGTTTTCAGTTCATTGGCCGTCTGACTATGCGTCCCCTGTCCCCTCCAGTCCATTAGTTTCTCCGACAATGCCAGGCGAATGCCGGAGCAGTATCGTAACAAACGCACTGCGTGAGATCTTTCCTTCCTTTTCCTTGTCCTATAGTCTCACCTTACTTACACGCACACACACAATAAACTACCATACACATCGGGTGTCAAGTCGAGAGTTTAGATCTTGTTCCGGTTAGGGCGGAGGCTCGCTGAGGGACGTACCTGGAGAGGGAAAGTCCCTGCAAGCCGTCGTGTTGTTCGGTACCAGATCTCACCATCCATGGAGGGGGGGGAAGTAATCCCCATCCAATTTCCGGATAAAACACTCTCTCCAATAACGGGGAAAACGACCATAGGAGTAGCGATGTCAGGGAAAAACCATCAACGCAATCCATACTTTGTCTTTGTTGAGGAGAGCGACAGGTTCTGGTTAGGGTAAGGTATTAGTCTTCATGGAGCGAAGTGTAGTCGGAACATTGTGCTACTAAGCTATGTTTTGTATTCGGTTCGAATAAAATGTATTGGGACGGTTTTAATTGGATCCCGAGTCATTAAACGGTGAATACGTATCAAACTGTAGTGACAACTCAGGTAGTGCAGTTTTGGGTGGGTTTAACCAGTATTGTCGAACAGTTAGCATTATATCCTGAAACTTCCGTGACAAGTCGAGAGTGTCTGTCATGGAAAGTATCGTTCACCAATGTAGTTACGTAGTTCGTCACGCAATCCCGTACGCCAGTGACACCATGCACATCATTTCGAGCGATTTTCTTCTTCGGAACTGATGAGAGAAGAGTGTAACACCATACCATCATTCCGAACACTAAGAAGATGTGAAATTGCAGACGAGATCGATACTAGTTATCTACAGCTGAAACCGGCGTAAGTGGCTTACGGCTTCACTGATGTCACTGCAGTGCACCTGACTAGCAAATCCAAGGGTTCTAGTCACGGCGATGGCAGGATTTTCGACATGCTTACATGGTCAGCAAAACGCGAGGCCCTCCGCGACAGCACATCCACGAGAGACAAGGAACCATACCCAAGGTGGGACTCGAACCTGTGACCCTTCGGACCGAATCACTGAGTCGGTACACGTTCTTAGTTAATAACGTTAAATATTTTGGAATAATTATGGCGTGGATCACTTCTAATTACTTACAATTGAAGCACACACACACACACACACACACACACATATATATATATATATATATATATATATATATATATATATATATATATGCGTATGAATAATCTGTAATTGCATATTGGAATGGGATAATTTCGATCTGAATCATTTTGACGTAATTTGGTAGAAATTTTGAACTGAGATTACTTCGAGTGTATTCTAACGGAATTGATTTGACGATATTATCTCGGGGCCCCATTTCTGATGCCCTTACCAATAAACGTGCACCAAAAACACGAGTTTGACTTTCAGCGAGCGGGGAAATCCGTTCGCTTTGGTCCCAAAACTTTCCCACTCGCGCCCTAAGAGCCACCCGAGGGGGGGGGGGAGGCGACTCGCGGGGGAAGCGGCGCGTCCGCCCGGCGCGCGCAAGGCCATCGCGATGCCCGTGGACAGGGCCACTGTGTCACTGTGCCGTCGCCCGCCCAGATGCGCATCTGACTCGCAAAAAACGCTAAACGCAGGGGCGGAACGGCAGAGGGCTAGGAGTGGCCCGCGAGCGTATCGGAGGACGATACAATTCCAGCGCAGCCCACTGCATTAATATTTTTGAAACCGCAATAATTGATTAGTGATTGACGTAGAAAATCTAATGCTGTCTCAACAGCACGTATTTCTCACAATATTTCTAACGGTTATATTTTATTGTAATAATAGAAGAATCCGCAACCGATCCGCAACCGATGAAGTTGATTTTTTGAATAATTGATGTTCCCTGGCATGTCACGTGTTGTGGTCATTATTACATATTGTGTAGTGAATATTTTTAATACCGGGCGGAGTCGGGGATTCTCCCCAGCCGTATGGTGGGATCTGGGTTCGATCTACATGTCGGCGTGCGGATTTCATCTGCCAGGTATCTCCCCCCCCTTCCGACCGAGATGCAAGAAGCTCTATGATCCCGAATGGTCTCCCGACTTATATGTCAGGGTTTTGAAAGTGTAAGTATGTTACTCAGATAAGCAGCTGAGCAAAGAGCGCGCTCGGTCCGTTGTGAAGGTACGTCTCTCACCCTGGCCCATTTGTGAAGGCAATCGCCTGATATTGATAAGCGAAACTATAGCAAATTACCTATCTGAGTAAATGGCGTGATCATTCATGCCGTACTGAAACAATAGCCAAAATGCTAATCTAAATAAATTGCGTTTAAATAAAATAAGAACGTTGCCAACTCTGTCTAGGAAGCGTTATATCTTGGTCAGCCAAAACTCAATTGACTCTGGCCACAGAAACCTACGCTTTTATGCAAATATATATTTTTTGCCTATAAGCTTCAGAAATTCTCCTAAAAATGTTTTCCAGTTTGGTATTGAAACATGTGAGGTAGTGCCGTAAATGAAGGTGTAAGTGAAAGTGTAAGCTTCCGCGGCCGGAGTCAATAGATACACACTTGTCGGTAGACGGGAGTAAGTCGAGAGATGCCGCGACTTAAGCAATGGTAAATGCACCAGCAAAAAATATTTGTTGTAAGGGTATTTATATGGGGAGAAGAGGCAAGGATGGGATAGAAAAGATCGCGCGACCCGTTCATTAGAATAATGCTAGAGCATTCTCCTGATACTGTCCGGGGGAACTACGAAAAACTACCAAATATATCAGCAGGTTACTAAAAATCTCCTCCAGATAGTGATATAATCCGAGTGCCGTTGTGTAGCAAATGTCGAAAACCCGACATCGGCTACACCCTAGGACCACACGGTCAGTGTCGGTGCGGTAATGCTACCACAGAGCAAACGCACCCGCTTGACCATTGAGTAATTGATTCGTGATTTCTGGTGCGGCAACTCCAAAAAAGTCATTAGTCCCGTAAGTGTAGTGATTTTTTCTCGGGAGGTAGGGGAGATCTTCCCTGCTGGTTGGCGAGATTCGGCGCCGACCTTCGTCGGCTTGCTAGGTATTCCCCAACCAGATACCTCCAACCAGCGGGACACCACCCCAGCTGGGAGAAGCTCTAAACTCCCGACAAAGGCAGTGCATGATAGTGTAAGTGTGTGTAAGGGGTGAGGATAGGACAAGAAAGAGAATGGAAAGATGTTTCCCAAAATTAGCTTTGATTCTCTTATAAATTATAATGATGTTATACAAAACTCCGCGGCACGTTTGTTGGGGTATCCCTCTGGAATACGTCTGGTGTTCACCGAAGCTACTGAGCCAACCTACCCGATACACCATTGTTCACTGAAACGTTTTCTCAATCAATATATCAATATATTGAAAGGACAGTAACGAAAAGCAACGAGATATGGCAGCCATTCGCAATATGCCCCATGCGACTTTCCAACGCAGTTCGTTGTGTATTTCTCACAGTTCGCTGTCAACTTCCACCTGCAGGAGACCGGAGGGACATTTGGAGGAGACGGCAACTCGATGGCAATCTCAAGATAAGAGAAAATTGTCTCTGAGGAAGGAACACCAGTTCAGAAGTTCATTACGAGATTAGCATCGTGACAGGTCAACTGAGAACTGGTGGTAGCGGCGGTGTGGGAGAATTAACTGTTGTCCGGCATTTTTTATGAAATGCCTGGTGTTGTGGGAAAATGTTCTCTATTTTCAGATTACAAGTAATCTCGAAATTTGTTCACTACAAATATGAAGATATTTTCCCCATGAATTGCCTGGACCTGTTCTAAATTCGTCATACCAACAGGTTTTGTGGCGTACAACATTTCTGTTTCCTTATTGATAAAGTTTCCAAATTCTGAATTTAAGACAATAAGATTTATTTTTACTTTTTTTTCTATACAGGAACATTAAATAAAAATTTGTAAAACAAAATGTGATGTTATTTATTCCAATTTATACAGTTTGAATCACAATTAGTTTTATCAATACAATAATTTAAGAGATAAATATATCAATGAAGTAATAATAATATTGAGAGATGAAATTTCGGGGATAATTAATAATTTAAGCAATGAAATTTTTTTTACTGTTGTGCAGGTGTACAGGTGCTACATCTAAGAATTTTCATACACGAGAAACCATAAATTTTCTATTATTTGAATGTAGATAAAATTTGTATAGAATATGAAATAGACCAGCAATAATTTTGAGAATTCAAATGCATATCCTTTTCCAATTACACTTCTCTATGTCATCTGTACCCCCTTTGTCAGTCATATTGAGTCGACATTCGAATGTGATTAACAAGGCAGGAATGCTGCATGCCAATGGTTAGTAGACGAGTTTCTGGTTTAGTGATGAACGACGTTTCAAGTTGTCGTCAACTTGAGTCTCCCCTTCTGTAATGGAATGTTGTAAGTCCCAGCAGCTCTTGCAACAAAACGTACCACAAACCTTCCCCCAGAGTCTACGTGAAGGAAGATGGGACTTGATAAATGAAGCTTTCCAAGATGCCACTCGGATTTAATTTGACAGTGAGATGAAACTCATTAAAATTTGTTTGTTGTTTGCTCGGTTTTGGATAATTAATGCATGTCAAAAATTGCTCTTCTCTCGTAATATTATAGTTTTAGTTGAATTAATGTCACACATTGCTTTAGAATACAGTACACTCTTTTGTAATCGTTTGTATTATATTCTTGAAATAATTCAGTATATGCAAGTATAGTACATTATAATTGTACGTACACAGAATAATAAAGAAAAGACTAATACTATGTATACTTGTAACGCGGAGAAGTTAATTCGATTAGGGTATATCATAAATTGTTTGTTATATGTAAAGATAATATCAAAATCTATAGAATTGTTTTTAAAGTTTGAATATTACAATATTACATTCTATTAGGTTCCAAGAAAACACCTTAAGTCCTACATTTCACTCATGAACAATCTATCAATGAAATTCAAGTATCCCATACTCAACTTTCCCTTATCGCCGCGATATGCACTTGTTTTAGTTGTTATATTAGAGGTGTGGTTTGAAAGTTGATGATGTGACTTATTCTAATTAAAATATTGCTGATTCATTCTATATTTTTCAATTTCTCCAAATATATTGCGGTCAATTTTTTCTTTGCTCAAATACCTTGGATGGTGTGGATATTATAATTCTCATCCCACATATACATTTATAGCAAGCTATTGCAGAAAACACTGAAATTTCTCAATTATATATGTTGATAGAACCCAGTTCGCTAAAGCTTCGCTTAGCATCTCTGAGGTTACGTTGAATGGAGAGATGCGGTGTGAATAGTGATTAATTCACAGCAAAGTCTGCAAAGCACATTCAGCTAAGATAAACGATCCTTTTCGTTATAAGAAATCATTCGTAAAAGGATATCTTACGGCACATATTATGACGTATTATATTTGCCGTGCATGGCACGAATAATTGCGTCATAACACATTCAGCCAATGGCAGCGAGATAATTGTGGGGTGAAAGAGGTAATCGAAACAGTCAACCGACGTTTTTCGCACAGATGTCAAATATCCGCGACGTCACAAAGTTGTTTCCCAAAATCAGCTTTGATTCTCTTATAAATTTATAATGATGTTATGCAAAAAATAGCGTATTCAACTCGTTTATAATGTTGCTTTTTTGCCTTTTCACAAATTTCAAAACTTGCTCGTTTCCAAAACATTACTAATTCAATAAAGCGTAACATTATAAACTAGTTGCATAAACTATTATTACTCCTCCTTGTAGAAAATGATCGCTCGCTATCAGTGATTTGCTGCTTTAATGCGCTGCACTAATTTAGCACCATACGTACAATTTTGCGAAAATGGGGCGTTTAATTTCTGACAGATTACTCCAACATCAATGGCCTTGAGTCTACTACATTGGGTTCCCGCAACATGCACCGAAATTAATTTGAGAATATAAGCAAAATTCATTACTGGCTAACTATATTTTTTTATTTGAGAAATAATCCTTTCAAATACCTCTTGTGCTTAAGTTGTAAAGCACTTGAGAACTTACTTGCAATAAAATCATTTGTATATACCTTCCTTCGGATGATAGTAAGTCTGGTTGTAGTAAATAACAGATTTGCAATGTATGAAAGATCCTCGAGACTAAATGACATCTCTCTCTTCAATTTAAAAAAAAAGTTCATATATCTAGTAAAACATTCATTCACGAGTACTGCCCCTAACACACGGCCAAGCGCACAGTAAAAATGTTCATGAATGAATTGGAGGTTGTTGTGTTTCCTGCAGTAAACGACCTGGGCCAAGAAAACATCACAGAACAGAAAATAATATTTGGCAAATTTGATGTGACAATTTCATTAAATTCAAGACAAATAAATATTTCAGAATATAATTAACTTCTAGACTAACTAAATTAATTACTCACAAACATCTTGGAAAACAAGTGAGAGAATCAATAAAGAGACGTACACGTCACGAAACCGTTGTTTCATGACAGTAAATGCTCGTCCATTAAACATTCTTCGACGCAACCCAGAAAGATGCGGGTGCTTGAGGAGTCGATAAAATGGGTCGAGGCCAGACCATGCAGAAGAAGGGCGTTGTGAAACTTTGTCACAACCGCTAACTGAATGCTTTAGCTCCTTGGCAGAAAACCATCTTCCTAGTTAATTACCATGTGTCGTAAATCACCATTAGGTTTTACTGTATGAGCTGTGGAAAAGTATTTTTTCGTGGTTTGGCTGTAGTAAGACAATTGAAATATTTAAAACACATTTTCGTTTAGAAAGAAATTTAAGCGTACTGCTGAACGAAATTTCGTGCTTTTTTGTTTAACGAAAGGAAATAGGTCGTATATGCGTTATCACCTTGCTCTTATTAACTGATTTTAATAGTAAAACTTTTGTATTCTGTGTGTACTTGGCGTAACAGCCCGCGTACGGGCCAGGGCCTAACAGCAGCGTTTCGGTCTCGCGGCAATGGGATACGTATGGTTAGCACGACGACATTCCTACGCCGTATTCTGGTCTTCCCAATCTGTGAAGTGAGTTTTCATGCATCCTCACACAGCAACAGATGCAGGAACATTGCAACGAAAACGCACACGAGTATAATCTTGCCCCACCGGCAATCAACCCCGGGTCATGAAAAACGAGCACGCTAACTAATGACGGAAACAGCGAGGCCAAAACATTTGTAATAATATATTATAATTAATAAAAATAACGCTTACCTGCTGTCATTTATTCATTACGTCATTTTCATGATAACTAGAACAATATTGTTGTTGGAACAACTACAATATTGTAGTTGTGGTTGGGCTATTTGTATTATGAGTTGCAATCTGTCGAAAGCGTTAGATGTTTCTTTATTAACGTGTGGGTATGAGATTAAATCGAGAGTATATTCTTGCAACGCGAGGTTATGCTGACGTAGCGAAGTTAGTATTTTAAAGTTCGAAGGTTGACTGTTTTAAAAAGCAAAGATTAGTGAATGCATTTACACACAATGTCCAGCAATCATCTGACGCATGTGTCCATTTAAAAAATTAGAAGTGCTCAACAGCACATACTTTTTCGCATTATTTATAAATTTGCCATTTTCGAACATTCAAAGAGTTCAACAAAAATAGTTCTGCGTCATTGTTTTCAGCCTTCCTTGTTTTATACCTGGAAAAAATTTAAAGAAAGAATTTGGAAAAAAAGTTGAATATCGAATTTTGAGAATTTTTTTATTGCGTAAATTTCAAGCCAAAATTAACAAAAACAATTAATTAATCAAAACTGTTACAATTTTCTCCCATTTATTCATTTACTTTACAACAAAACACGGAAAGGAAACCCAAGTTACGATGGCCTCAATAACCACGCAACCTTTCATTTATTTTCAATGACATCTTTCGAGCGGGGCACCGTATCCTGTGCGTTAAGACCCATCGGCTTGGCAGAGAAAGCGTTGCACAGCAGGGCGGCGGGCCGAGATGCGGCGTTGGTGGGACGGCGGCCGCTGAAGCAGCTGGCCTGGCCGCCACCGCCTCCGCCGCCGCCGCGGGCGCGGGCGCGGGCGCCGCGGTCCGACGCCATCACTTCCGGTCCCGGAGCAGCTGTGTCAAGGTCACCGCCGTGCTTTGTGACCAGGTGCCACGGCCCCACGCGCCCTGCCGTGCCTGTATGGTTACACGAGCACCCGCAGCCTCCGACGAACAATACATTCTTGGAAGAGTTAAATGCCACAGGGCGAGGACTTATTAGGCGGCGAGTATCATACGTAGTGGCATTACATACAAATTGTAAAACAGTGTGTGAGTTTGCAGACAAAATTGTCAAAGGAGACTCTCTTAAAATTTATTCAGATATTAAGAAATGTTTTTGATAAGAAAAACAGGTATTATTGTTTTAGGCAATAACTCTCCATGATATAATTTTCTTTTGAAACATTTATATAAAAATGCAAATATTCTCTGTGAATAATATCGTACTTTTGATATAAAGGAATTAAATCAACTTACGATTGCAATAGGCAATCGGACAGTGAAAAAAACACTTACGTGGTTACAAGAAAGACTATTCATAAAATAAAACGATCATGCTATGCATATTTTTCGTAAACAACATAATTTATTAACAAAAATGAACATAATTAGTAAACAATATCATTGATATTTTTTGTGAAAGAATAATAATTTATAATTTTAAATCAATGAATAAAACCTAATATTTTTAATCTTCGTCACCTTCGAAGAAACATCAATCACAGCGCGTGACATCTGTAACTAACCTCAAAAGTATAAATTACCGTGCGTGATTCTTGGTGTGTTTTCTCCGTTTAATTGGTTTATGTAATTATATAAAACTGTGAAAGGTTAGTATTGACGGACAATATTCAATTCAAAAATTGTTGGAAGTGCTCATTGTCTCTTGCTAACACTCATTTTTACGTGGAACCAGAATATATGAAAGCCGATAATCAAAATCTCACAAGAGTGATTTTTATAATGGTTGGCAATGTATTTGTCTAATTTAACACACCAACTGAGAATTGGTGCCAACACGATTCTAAGCTTTAAAAGCGTTGTAGTCGTGTGAAGCCATCTCGGCTTCACACAGTAGATGGATAAACCAGCTGCGTGTTTTCACAGACACTTCAAGCATCGATTTGATGGTCACTGTGTCAAACCCAGTGGTTTCCTTACGGGCACTGGTGCATTACATACTTATTGCCTGTGACCACTAGTTTAGGAATAGTTTCAAAATCCGGAGGGAGAGGCACCGAAAACATAAGTCGGCAGCAGCAATATTCTCGTTCCCTTAGATGACGTAAATGTGCTAAAAAATAAATAATGTAACTTGCAGACTCACATCCTGACAGTACTTTTAACGGCATCGAAAGGCTTCATAATCTTGATCGATTGATGATTTCGGGGTCGTCAACTGGTCTGTTAATTAATCCCATCAGTGTAGTGCATGTTTTGACAGGGGCGTGAGGGTGGAGTGTGGTGGGGTGGGTGGTGTTGATGTATCCTCGGTAAATGGCGAGAACTGGCACGTCGTCGAGCGGGGATTTTCCCCAACCTGGAATCTCCTACCAGCTAGGCACCACCTCAGCTGGGACAAGCTCTTAGCTTCCGACTTCCGACTTATGTGATAGTGTAGTGCACGTTGAGTGTAATTGTGTGTAAGATACGGATGAGGATAGGACAGGGAAGAGGAAGGAAAGATCGTGCGCATTCCGTGGCCCGTTTAGTAGGTACCTTATTCGGCATTCGCCTGGTGTTGTTTGGATAATCAACGGAAAACTATCGATTAGAGCAACCGACCGCTAGATTTCTCCTCGAGACAGCGACTTAATTCGACCTAGCGAGCGTCGAATATCCTGCCATCGTCAGGACTCGAATCGAGGACCTCCTGGTCAGAGGAACTGCAGTGACATCAATTGATGCCCTTTTGCCGGTTTCATAAACCGAAAAAATGAATGAGTGCCCCGCCTCCTGCGCCTCGGCATTGCCCTGAAATCCCAGCTCCCTCGATGTCCGAAGGGATCTAATGTAGCGGCGACGGCAGGCGGTCGACGGGATTTCAGCCCCGACGAAGAAATTAATTTGAGGAGGGATGTCGCCGTCCGGGGTACCCGCCCCGCGAAACGCCTTGCTGCCATAAGGACCGGATGAGCTGCGGTACAGACGCACGCTTCATTACTCCGCACCCTCGATGCTGGACGTCGTGGAGGGAGTGGTGAGGCAATAAAGTCCGGGTGAGTAATGTTGGGATTTTGTGTTACTAAAACCACAAATATATAGTGAGATGAGTGGTTATTCAACCTGGGGTGTGGCCATCACATCGTTTCCTCGGCTGTGACCGTGGTTCATTTCCCTCCCAATCCGTGTGGAGTTTGTGGTAGACGAAGAGGGTTTCATGGTAGGTTTTCTCACGTCTCGTTTACTGGAGGAAGTCAGATTCTTCCAATCCCGTCGGTGACAGGGTTTCAGCACTATCGCTCTAGAGATAGTCCAGATTCACACAGTGCCTAGATGAGCATTCCAGCTGCCGGCTGCTCCGAACGGCTATTTTCCAAGGCTCCTCCGACGAATTCCAGGCGAACGTCGAAGACGTAGCCTAACAAACGAGCCACGGACCAAACGCGACCTTTCCTTCGTAGACCCTCGTCTTCATTTCCTGTCCTCTCACGCACCCATACGCACTACTCTACCACAGATATCGGGAGACCAATAACGAGCTTATAGCAAGTCCTGGCTGAGATGGAGTCCCGCAGCGGAGATACCTAGAGGAAGAACTCCGGAAGCCGACATATATGTCGGCTTTCGAGCCGACATTCGAGCAGAGGTGCAACGCTGCTATCCTCTGTGATACACACAGATGCACTTCACCTACGGGAGTAATTATCTTCGTAGTTGGTGCGAATGGAATTAATTAATACTGGGTCACTGAAGAAAACAAATGATAGATTGTTCACATTTCTGCACTTCAGCGTAATATTACGAACATCGTGTTTTTTTCGCGAAAGAGGCAGCTGCGTAGTATTCTCATTTGCAATTCCAGACTTCCGTGACCCCCCTCCCCCCACCCACGCAACCGCTCACCTCACCTCATCCTCCTCTTTCTTCACCGGCTTTATACTACTCCACAACGCAACAGCCGGTGCCTCGCGTGAAAGCACGACGGCGCAACAAAGACAAAAAACGTGCGAAATGAGATTCGAAATGTGTATGCGTCTGATTTGCATCTGAACAGAGTGCGTCTGACTTTTTGTCCTGCAGAAGTTGTCAGGAAGACAAAGCTTTGCCTAAAAAAATGTGTAACAAAAGTTAAGATTTTTAAAAAAATGTCTCTTCTGATTAGTTTTTTCTCTTAAATGTTTTTACTGTTTTCTACTGAACAGCCTGACCATTATTAAGATTTTGTTGGGCTACATATTTTGTTGGTTTTTTACCAAATAGAAAACTGGAGGAATTCAACGCATATACTCAGGAAAATGTGCAATGTATAACAAAAACATCAAGAACTATGAATAATAATTTAACCACTCGTTATTTGTAGGTTTGCTAGTCCGTCGATTTAATTTCTTATTACATTTAATAAAATAATTTTTTTGAGTGTTTATTTTGAATTTCGTGCGATAATCTATTTTTTATAAACAAAATAAAAGTACGTGTAAAATTAGTAAAGATGTCGTTAGTGTTCTGATGTTTACAGAAAATGCTAGAGGTAATTGAATTTTAACTTTCTGGAGTATGTTTATGTTATTTTTCGAAATTATTTATGAACTCCTTTAACAAATATTTTCCTATCAAATAATCCTTTAAGGTTTTATCAGGGATAACTTCTTAGTGTTTGAAGACGTCGATAGGACTAGTGAACATGTAAGGCCAATAACTGAATTTTTATTTTTCGAAGAAAGTCTTATTATTTCTCAAAGGAATAGTTAAGGCAAAAGAAGGTTTAACGCAAGACTCGGTGCCCTGAACAAAGCGTATGTCAGTTATCCAACTTGGAAAGATATTTTCATGCGACTCGATAGACCCACTTACTTTAGGAGAGGGGATCACAAGCACAAAATTCAGTTCAGGCCACAGAAAACAGATGTAAAAAAATGTTTCTTCACAAATAGAACAAAAACGGACTCGGATAAGTTGCCTACGACAGCTATGGAACCCTTTTCTCGGTATACAAAGATTTAAAAGTATATTAACTAAAGACATTTGTAAAATGTATTAATTAGAACGTTAGGCTTATTAAAATAGTTATTATTTTATTATTATTGTTATTTTCATTATTAGTACTGTGATAATTACTATTAAATGCATTGCTTTATTAAATATATAATTATATTTAAAGTAGTAGTTGAATTGGAGTGTCGTGACGTGTTGTGAATTGTAGTGCAATAGAGAAGTGGAAAGAGAAATGAAATGCAAGTGTAGGGAATTGAAGTCAAGTGGAATGAAGTGAAGTGAAGTGAAGTGAAGTGCAGTATATTTAAAAAGTGTATTTATTAATTAAAATATCTGTGTAGGATAATCAAAAAAATGTGAAGTTAATGCTGTTATTGTAATTATTGACTTTATTGTTATCATATTATCATAATTATTATTGTCGTAAAATTATATAAAATTACATTGAATCAATATTCCTAATTGTAATTTGTTAATTGTAGTGTTCTGACACCAGGTTGAATAAACCTACCTGCACAAATAATACATTTATCTATCTATCTAAGAAGTCCACGGAAAGTCGATGACGTATCTGTGACTGAGTATTAAGACGTTACAGATGCTCAACTGCAACTGGATTACTTCGAGTTTAATCAGTAAATAACAATGCGTTGTGAAATATAATAATTTATTATCACGCATAAGTTTCATCCCACACTTCACAACTATATTTTACCTAATGACTCAGCTTCTTTCTTAATAATATTAAATTACACGCTCCATATAAATAAACTATGTGAATTCAATATAAATGTGTCACTTTTTTCTAAAAAAAGCAAACAACGTAATATTAGAACATTCCCAGGTAACGACGGACAAAGTTTTCCACGATTGTTTGCTGACCAAATAAACCCACATTAGCACCTACGGTTTCCATCGGGAGGAAGGGGGGGGGGCGAGTCTACTCGGGTAGCCGGAGACTTTTGTCGGTTTCGATCGGCCGTGGGAAGAGGGCCTCTGTTTGAGTTTCTTGGGCGGCTTCTGTTTGACTGAGACATGGAAAGGGTCTTTTCGAGGGCTCTTTCAAGAGCTGCCTTATTCCCTCGAAGCACTTTCGTGCCACTGGCTGGCTGGCTGGCTGGCTGGCGACGGAGTCGATGGATCTGTGGGGAGGATTGGGAGGTTTGGAGGCCGGAGCAGAAGTGCTGTGTTGGCGGGGGAGGGTGGTCCGAGGGCGACGGATCGGAACGATCAATGGCGAAGTTCACGGAACATACACAAAAGTCGTCTTCGGAGGACGGATATAAATTCAACTAGTCAGCAGACAACGCTGAAATGATAATTTGTGGAATGCCTATGGATACAACAAAATCCCCGAAACATCTCGCAATTTTCCGGGCAATTGTCAAAGAGATCCCAGTTTCTTCGAAACATTTGATTTTATAATAGATGTACTGCCCTAAATCATAACAAGAAAAATAACTTGAGGCCTTTTCTTGTTTCTTTTTCGTCTTTAAGGTCGCTTTTTAACTACTAAGGTCAAATAACGACCAATTTAAGTAATAATGTGGGTAGCGATAACAGTGCGGGCACACAGACATCCATTGGGATGCTTGGCGAAAAACGAAGGCTGTTCACACTAATGCAATATTATTATTATTATTATTATTATTATTATTATTATTATTATTATTATTATTATTTGTATTATTATTAGTTACAATATCTACAGAAACATTTTCAACCACTTAGTTTTCTTTTCCTAATTGCAGGGTAATGTATGGGTGATAACAGAAAAAGTATCTAGAATGTTTTTGTTCCAAATTTCGATTTTCTCGAAACTTACATGAGTTATTAACCTTTAAATTTCGAGATTCTTATAATTCCTGTAAACCTGTGAAAAACATTTGCATGCCGATTATATGCCCACAATTTATCGCGGGCCTAGGAGTGCGGAGAGAAGCTGGCACGACTATACGAACTAAGTGTACGTATTGAGTAATTTGTATTTTAACTTAAAAAACTGTGTTGACGTCGGTCAAAATCCTATTCACTAATACTGCATTTATTATTGTGAACATATCGTATTGAGTAAAAGTCATACTGGTAATATGAATATTTTGAATCCCGTTTGCATCATTTGCGGGGATGATGCGTACGGCACCACTAAAATAAAGAAAATTGTGTATTGTCATCGGTATTATAAGACTTCAATGTTTTAAGGATCCAACCAAGAAGTTTCATAATTTTGGACATATTTACATCTACTAATTACATTTGGGTGGAAGACACGTGAGGAGCACACAAAATGCCATCATCTCTTTTTGTCAGCAAAGTTATTTACGTTATTAACAGTTCACAATTATTGTTTCAAAATATAAGATTCGTATATTACTACATTTGCCCACGTACGATACAAGATGAATAAATTTATATTAAGTCCGAAATCTAAAGGTTTGATGATAAAGAGTCTTACCAAACAAGGTGGAACGTAGGGAAGACGAAATTGAAAAACGACCGAGTCAAACACATTAACATTTCGACAGATGTGTAAACAACGTGCCACCCACATACCTACTAAAGTAGACATTTATCAACTATATTAAAGTCACATAAAGCTGCTAACTTATATACTACAGATTATGTCCATACATGATAATTACATTTCATAAAATGTAAATGTTATTGTCTTGTTCATTGGCCATCCTGGATCGTTAGTTGTCTTAAAGCAATTAATATTTTTCTGCGCATAACTGGGCATTACATCTGCGCGTTTTTACCGCACCAATCCGGTTAAAAGTTTGTAATAGCTTAGTCCGAAAAAAACAGCCACACGTGCGAATGACATTACATAAATTACTGAATAAGTGATAAGTGCACAAACATTTTTGTGTATACGTCAAATGCTCTATTACACTGAATTTAATCAATTTATGTTAATCGTAAATATTAATATGTAATCGTAAAAGCATTGAGCTTGCTTTCTCTAACAGCAATCATTTCCGCCTCGTACTGAATACGCAAGCATAACATCCAGCCGAAAGAGAACTCGCCATCGCGACCTCCGAAACGAGTTTGTCCTGTTCCGCTCCTCCCGATTAAAACACTCGAGCGGAGGGCGGAATCCGTCCGCGAGGTGGGGATCATCTTCCGGAGAGCAGGTGATGGGCGCAGGACGTCCCACGTGAGCCCGTGCCACAAAAAGCAAAACGCTCGCTCGCGCGCGCAAGTCACGACACGTAAGGGGCAGGTGAACGCTGCGAGCGCTCTGCGGAGCGGAAGGTCAGATGGGGCGCTCTGAAAGCGAGAGTTTCGTGTTGGAGGCCATGCGCAGAGAGGCTCATCGGAAGTCGCCCTTTGGAGCACCTCTCCGCAGCCGAAACAATCGGAAGAAGCCAAGGCAATTGATTGGTTGATTAGTAATTCTAGGCGCGTCAACTTCTAAGGTCATTAGTCCCGTAAGCGTAGTCTGTGTTGTTGGTTGCGTAGGCTTCCGCGGCCGGAGTTTGTGTTATCTAGGCTATCCGGGACGAGCCGCGTCACTGACATGGTGGCTAACGTTTCGGCCAGCGTGTTGTATTTTTCAGAGCGTACTGCTGAGCACAGTATGCTGGCCGAAACGTTAGCCACCATGTCAGTGACGCGGCTCGTCCCGGGTAGCCTAGACAACAGTGTGTGTTGTTTTTTCTCGGTAAGTGGCGATGATCTTCCTCCCCCCACCCCCACCCTTGGATGATGAGATCCAGGGTCTCCCTCCCATTGGCTAGCGAGGTTTTCCCTGACAATCTCTCTTCCACCAGCGGGGTACCGCCTAGCTCTAAGTTCCTGACAGATATCCCGACATACTTTATGTGACACGTTTGTTGCACGATAGTGTAACTATGTGTAAGTAAGGGGTGAGGATAGAACAAGGAAGAGGAAATAAAGATCGCGCGCGGTGCGTTTCTAGGGTACGAAGATTACCCCGTCATTTGCCTGATATTGATCAGAGTCCCAAGTCCTCGTAAAAGAGCAGTGTTTCGCTGAGCCTTTCTGCGCTCTTTCAGTAGCCCCCTCTCGCAGGTCTCTGTAGTCACCACTACAGCCAACAGTCGCTTTGTTCGACAACAATGTAAAACATGTAGACTATATTATAGGGAGGAAAAGGGAAAATACAAGAGTGATAAATTACGATATCTCTCAGGCAAATTAATATTATTCATGTTTCCAACTCAAATATTTGGAAACTATTCGTCATCATGTCCTGTTTTCCTTGAGTTTCATGAACCTAATCTTAGGGAATATGATGGATCTACTGTTTCTGTTAATAAAAAAATTAAAATTTTTAACGAATTTTGCAAGCGGTGGCCATCGGCATTACTGATTATTTCTCCGTACAATAGTATATTATTATTATTATTATTATTATTATTATTATTATTATTATTATTATTATTATATTTATTATTATTATTATTATTAATGTTAATAGTTATTAATATTGTTATTATATTTGAAGACATGTGAATACGTTATTGATTCTATCACGTTCTGGAAAATATTCCAGATGATGATGAGTGGATTGATTTGAAGTATTGAATAATGCCACGCTGCGAAGTTTTCATATAGTGATGAACATATCTCAAAGGGAAAACTATTGCTGAACTAAGAACTTATATCAAACAGTTTTCATTTCATAAAAAAGGTTTTTTTATTAGTGGATAATAATATGTAATTTCCATTCCTTTGGTTTTTTCTGGTATCATTAATTTTCCTTCATATATTATAGAATATAAAGAAAAAGTATTGGAATCACCTCGATAGTATGATTAAGATTGAACATAATTAAGATTGGTGGATGTGGAAAGGAGATACATTCAATTCTGTATCCGACAATCAATTTGTATTTATGGACGGATGGATGTCATGCATAACCATGCTAGATTATATTTTCAGATAAAAATTGGAAAATACGTCAGGAGTATGGTCTAGTTCTGTCGTTACGGAGATAATGAAAGTATTTTAATTTTTAGGTGTATTTAACGTGAAGCGCCCATAACAGTTTCAAACTTTGCTGGAAAATAGCAGGCAGGCTTTCCTGAATTATTTGCTTCAATAGAAGACTGGTGTAGTTCCGATTTTCATTCCAACCTCTGACCCTTCGAAAACTGCAAAATCTTTACATTTAATACACATTCGAGCTCTCCATACGACTAAATTTCATGATTTAAATGCTTTAAATGAAGAATAACGGGCTATCGCTTACTAAAATCGGATTTACACTATAGAGACTAAATTTTAATAATTTCAGAGACATGATAGGCTGACACTTTGAATATCTTCTGTTCAAATACTACTACTAATAATAATGTATACTTCTCAATGTTAATTTAACGAAATGACACTGACATCGTAGAAAAAGCGTTTTATGAAGAACTTGATGAAAAATGTTCACGGACTGGTCTTACCAACTGCTGCAAGTGCAGTAGAATATTTGGTAAAGAAACGCAAGAGCGGCAATGAAGTAAAGTAATATGTTATCCGCTTGACCGTAGATTCAGGGCGATCAACAACTGGCCGGTGTCTAGTAGTTATAGAGCTTAACGTATCCACCAGAGAACGGTAGCGGTGCGTAAGACAGTGTTTGCACGAGTTTCTCCTAGATTGCGCACAGAGACGGTTGATTGCTTGCGATGACAATTACTGAACGTCTTCTACCCAGGCGGCCGGAGTCAGATTTGGTTTTATACCGTCATGATAGCTGTCTTACAGTTTTCTTGGTTAATGCTTACAATACAAAGGCTGTCAAGTGCATTATTAATACTGTTTTAGTTTACATAATGTCAAATAGACGATACAACGAATAAATACTTCCTGGTCGCGAGAGTATGTTTAATTTCATACTATGTCTCTTTTTCCTCTCAACTCTCAGAAATCATTACGGGTTATTAACAACCAAAAGAAAACAGTAACGGTGTTTGGAGCCAAAGTCAACTAACTGAAATAATAACTTGAGTTCTTTAATTGTTATCATTGTTTATTTGACAGCTTCAAATGGAGACGGGGTAATGAGTATGGGTCTAATCAATATGAAATTAACTAGGAGTTGCAGTGCACATATGTGTAACCTCAATCTAAATATATGTTTTGAGTACAAGCTAAATAAATGGCAAAACGTACTAATAGGCAATAATATTGAATTAAAAATATGTATTAATTGTATAAATGTCTCAATGTTTTTTTATAAACGGAAACAGTATAGTTTTTATAAGAAAAGATAATAAATATTGACATTTTCTCCGGTGTTTAGGAAATAATTTGATTTATTGTAAATTAATTGAATTTAAATTGTATCGAATGAAATACCTATAAGTAGCAATTGATGTTTTATCAACTTTGTCTGCAATGTAATTTATTTGTTTCGTCATTCTTTTTCCTCTCTCACATTCACTGGATAAGAAAGATCTCGGGGAAAGCTGGTAATCTGCTAGTGTTCTAGTATATTTATTATCGAAGTACTATAATATATATTACGTATCTTATTCCTCGAAGTTGTGGTGAGAAAGGATAACATAGAATTCAAGGTAAAGAATCTCAAATATTCGAGCTATTATTTAGAGCATATACAACAGTAATAGAAATTGAGAGCGGAAATACAAGAATATATAAATTTGATTTATTATTTACAGGAGAAAATTATGTTGGGATTATTTTCTGACATGAACTGTCGATAATGGTGAGCGCTTTGTGATTCTAAAAAAAGATGTACAGATGTTGCTGATGAGATTATCAACTTCTTGCCAATTACAATTGACCGATTTCATACAGATTACTCGTCTCCCTATAAATCCCCTTCATTTATTTCCACTTTGATTCATTTAATTTCCAAAAGTTCCCTTCGGGATAATAATTATGTTAAAATACCAAATATATTCAGAAAGACAAACTAGAATTATATACCTACGTGGAAAACTGTATACATCCGTAATATTAATGTACACCTTACACGATCATAGCATAAAATATACTTTAAGGCATTTGATTAATGTTTCTTCATTACTGGAAATCACAAATAGTGGTAAACAATAAACAACGAAGAAACAGTTTCAGCTTAAAATAATCATCTTAAAAAAGGTATCGCTCTCAGTGGAGATAGCGACTTCTATGCGTAAAACTCTCAACGAAGAAAATTCCGAAGACGAGAATAAGATCAGAGAAAGCGAGAATCAAATTCGCGAGCGAAGGACAGCTGCAGGTGTTGTTTGCGTCGAAGACTTTTAATTAACTGCCGAGATTGCATCGCTCTTGCCCTCTTCCTCATCCAGCCGTGTTTTTCTGCGCGTCCTCAACTTTTTTCTCTCTCCGCGGTTCCATTATCTCTTTCGCGCAGCAGCGGCTTCAGGCATCCGATTCGTAACTGCTTATAAACATTCTTCTTCAACTAAGTTGCCAGGACTCTCTTTTACGCACTGAATGAAGAAAAGAGGGATATGTTTTCATCGTGGACTTCGTGTTGATTTCTTTCCTTTCTTATGACTTTCGAGAAAATGAACGGCCTTTAATGGTTGAAGAACAAAACAATCCATCATCGTGAGTCTGATGTAAGAGCCTGAAAATTATTTGATTATGAATATAGCCGATGTGGTTTACCTGTTTAATTACTGAAATGTTGGTAATGAAACACAGAATATAATTAAGCTACGATTAGTTCTTAGACTGCATAATATTTTATTACTACGTTTACATTGCAGTGATATCGTTTAATTAGTCTCAGTAATTATCTAAAAACTTCAGCTACTGCAGTCTTCCGTTAAGATGGTAAAAAAGCTGTCTTATTTAAAAGTTAATGTTTTGCTTAAAACATAAATATTATTTAACATAGGTTGTAATGGAGCGGACAAAAGTACGTTCTATATGTATGGCAATAAAACTTAGCGCACTAACATTGATAAAATTATTTTTAAGTAAATAAAAGTTTTTTTTTCTCTCCAGAACATAACCTTTTTCTCTTCACTCTTTCTTTATGTCTTACCCGAAGAAATTGCCTGTGGGCATCTGATTCATTACTGTCTATAAAAATTCCTGCATAACGAAGTTGCTCCAGACTTAATTTTGTTGTGATGGACAGCAGCTGCTTGCGGAAAGTTCGTGTCGCGCCCTAGCTGAGATCGTCCGTACTAGTCTCTTGTGTCGAGAGTCATAAGGCGAGTTTTCTGGAATAACGCATCTACTCAAGGTTTGCAAAGTTGCACCGCGTGCCGACAAAATGAGGGAATTAGAAAACATGAGGTCGGCCGCGTTTGGAAGGACTTTATCCTAGTTGCTCCTTCGCCGCATAAGGACTTTTCTCAAAGTTTTGAGTAGTTTGCTTGGAAATATTTGCAATCTTGTGCATTTTGTATTCTTACAGATATACTTACCAACTTATAAGAGCATATGGATGGTTAAATGTGCAATTGCAGAAAAATAAAAGAAATGAAAGAAGAGTTCTAAAATAAAGAGAGAAAATAAAACGCGAAAAGAAGGTATCCACAATTCATTCAATCTTCAAAACTATTCACAGAGCAATTGAAGAAAGAAAATAACTTGTTTAAACATTTCTGCAAGAACTCTGACCGAGACAATCTAGGGTTCGAATCCGACAGTGGCGGATTTTCCACAAATAAGATAATTCGAATTTCTCCAATGTCTGAAGGAGACCGACTGGCTACTGTGATCGCTAGTTTTCCAGGGATCTCCGACCAAAATCAGGCTAATACCACCTAAAAAATGAACTATGAATCGCGCGCGATCTTCCCCTATCCTCTCTCCTTACTCACACACGCCTACACTTCATGCACTACACTACCACATATGTCAGGGGAGCAGACGGCAACTCCCAGCTAGTCCCGGTTGGGGCGGTTCCCGCTGGTGGGTGACACCTGGTTAGGAAAACCCCGGGGAGGAAAACAGCCACATTCTGGGGGGTAAATTCACTACAATAACATAACTAATGACCATACTAGCTGTTAATATGACATTATCAGTATATCATTATTGCCAAAGCATTTCCAAAAAATATAATTTTTCAGATTAGAAAAAGAAAAACAATCAGACCTATAAAGATAGGATCCAATGATCAATGCGGGAATCAACGGCTCAAATTGTCTGCAGACAATACCATTATGTTACAACATTTACAAATCCACAGGAAAATGTAGGACCTATATTGAGTAATGTTTTATCACAGACATCTTTAATTCTTTAATTTTTGAGTCGAAAAGACTTCGACCTTTTCGTTGCCAGCCACTCTGAAGGAGCGCGCTGCCATCTTGCGCGCGTCGCGATCCGTCGCTCCATCTGGCGGGCAGCGCAGCGACTGCACCGCAATCCCTGGCGCGCCAGGTGCGGCGTTTGTCAATAAACAGCGCTTTTAGGCTTCTAATTGGAAGCGGACGCGCAGGGGTGGCCAAAGGCGTTGCGTGGAACAGCTGCGCTTTGAGACACGGCCGTCCTCCGCGTTGCAACTGCTTCCTAATTGACGAATTTTTACATCCAGAATCAGAAATGAGGGTGTGCATGGTAGTGTACTCGTATTGAAAGGAAAAGGAAAAGAGAAATCGAAATAAGCAAAAAATAAGGAAAAAGATGGAAAAAGCGAAAAAAGAAAGATATATGAAAAGAAAAAGGGAAATAAAAAAGGGAAGGAGAAGAACAAGAGGATGAAAACAATACATAATTAGACTAACAAATATTTTTAAATACTAATTTAGAAAATCTTTGATTCATCCAGGAATTCGCCGAAGTATCTTCCACATTTGTCAGTTTTAGTAATACTACTCCCACTTTTATGAATAAACTTCTCCTTTTCCGATATACTGATTGTGAAAATTGAAAAAATGGCTCTAGCTCATTTTGATACCTTTCTTTAGTTTAGAAAACTTCGGAAAGGGGATGGAATGATATCAGAAAACATGTTGTGTGTATGTAATGTGTTTTGATTGTATGTTAATTTTAAGTGTCTAATAACGTATATTATTATTATTATTATTATTATTATTATTATTATTATTATTATTATGGTTGTTGTTGTTGTTATTGATGTTTTCTTGACCATCATCGGGCCACGCGATACGTGCATCCTACCGGGATTCAGACTCGGGGGGAAGGTGCACGTTATTTTTCTATAGGGGGAATCAGCATTTCAGTGCAGATGTTCAATGCAGAAGTTCAATTCAGAAGAACAAATGGTTAAAAATCTCTCATTCTGATTGTTCATATTGATGTTTGTTCAATGTTCGTCGTGTCAAGACCATGGATTGCTGTAGTTATGCCTCTATCCTTCACGGCCACCCCGCTCAGACTTATATATCCCAGAAACAGTATCGACGCCGGGAAGGCCTCTTTCCCCAACGGTGACTATTGCAAGGGCGACAACAGGAAATGTTCGTTTATGTACAAATCATATGTCGGAAAGTCTAATTTTATACTCAAATTACTAACATATGATAAATTATTTGGTTCATCTTTTCATGATCTATCCATTGCCGATGAGAAAAATATACAGGTGGACACCTCCATACTATGGACACCCCCAAAACTTCTAAACGGTTCAGGATACAGAAATGCAGTTTTCACTGAACAGTGTGAAATGATAGGAAAGTAACATGACGTAGAGAAATTGTCCACAAAATTTTAATTTTTTGAGAAATTAAAGATCTTTGATTGTTTAAATTGAACTCTACATTTTTCTCACCAGACATGAATAGATCATGAAAAGAGGAATAAAATAATGTATCATATGTTAGCATGTTGATAGTAATTGAAGAATAAAATTGTCTTACTGGCATGTGATTTTGAACTAAACGGGAAATATTTCGGGTAGCAGCTCCTACAACTCTTGCCTTCGGGGAAGATGGCTTTCGCAGCGCCAAGACTTTTGCGCGGAGAGGGGAGGTAGTGAGGAACAAGAGGCATAACTACAGCAATTCATGGTCTTGATACAGAGGTCGCATTAAGAAATACCAATTTTAACCATCAGAATGAGAGATTTTTTCCATTGATTCATCTGGATTTGACTTGTCTTCTACTGAAGTTCCAAGAAAAAGATAATTCCAAAGATCCTATAAAAATTTGTAGCGTAAAGATGATAATAAATATCATTTTCGAACTTGACAAGACTCCAACCGCAGTCTCTTCGTTGGTAAATCTCATTTTTAATTTAGATGATTACTCTTCCACTTCGCAACAATACGTCTATTGCTGTTAAAATGGACAAGAAAATTGTACACTTTCGTTTTATGCCTTGGATTGTCAAGTATGCGGTAGCACGTGGCTCTATGAAGTAAGAAACCCTCCAATTAGTATTAGCAGTCGGAACTCCAGATGGGCATTTTTGTTAAAGTTTAGGAAATTGACACTGATAAAACTGCCAAGAGCATTTCAAAATGTTTATTTCTTTGCTCTCTTTGTGCTAAATAGAAAGTTTAATAGTAAATATTAAGAGAAAATGATTACCTATCTATTATTTGATGAATTAATCGAGATATTACAATGAAAATCTGTAGGCATTCATTCCCTTACCATGTTTTAAACTGTTTAACACTTCCAGTGCAATCCTAGTAACTATGAAAATGACCTTTATCATTATCGACCTTCCGCTACAATTTTTTTCTTTATTTTCTTCTTCTCCTTTATCGTTACTTTGGAATTTCAGTAGAAGAAAAGTTCAATTCAGATGAACAAATGTAAAAATAGCTCTCTTTCTGGTCGTTATTATTAATGTTTGTTCATATATTATTCGTGTCAAGACAATGCATTGCTGTAGTTAAACCTCTATCCTTCACGACCACCCCTCTCAGGCTCCTTTCTCCGCGAAACAGTCTCCACGCCGTGAAGGCCACTTTCCCCGAAGGCGAGATATGCCAGGGCTACTGCACGGAATACTGTTCGTTTAAATCAAATCGCATGCCAGAAAGTCTAATTTTATACTCTCATTACTATTTAAATAATAACATATGAATCATTTCATTCCTCTTTTCATGATCTATCCATTGCTGGTGAGAAAAATATATACTAGTTCTATTTAAAAAATCACAGATGATTAAATTTCTTGAAAACTAAATATATTATAGACGAATTCTCTCAGGCATTCTACTTGCCCATTATTCCGCATTGTTCAGCGAAAAAGTACATTTCAATGTCCTAAACTGTTTAGAAGTTATGGAGGTGATCAATAGTTGGTGAGACACCTGTACATAATGATGTATACATCATCGTGTAATACGATATATATAATTATATGCATCAAGAAGTATATCAATTTTAATTAAAGTAATGTTCAATGATTTTATAATTATAATAATATTTTATAATAATTTTTAAGTAATTACCTAGTAAATTGTAACGTATTATGATAAATGTGTATAGAGCCATTTTTCAGTACTTGAAAATGACAAGAAATAACGTCAAAATGTACTAATTGAGCTAAGGATAATATAAAGAGGTTTTAATGATTAAAATCTTTAAAACTGTCTTTAAATTTAAAATTATATTTTAACAATTAAACAATAGTATAATTTTACAAACTTTATAAGAATGAAATAGCTACTATTGAGAAGACGATATTCAAGGCTTCTAGTTGCTCCGAAAGCCAGAAAAGAATGGAAATTTAATTTTGCTACATGGTGATAAAGTTAATAAAATGTATTTACTTCTATTTTTCTGTTACATGTATATTAAACCTGTAGTTAAACCTTTGGAGACAGTATAAGAAATCTTGAAATGATGAAATGAAACGCCAGTTTTTAAAAGAGACATGCAAATTCCCATCAAAATTTCTTAGCATTGAAACTCCAAGAAGGTCTGTAGTTATTTCTTTAAAAATTAATAGTTAATATACACATTCAAATAGAAACTATTCCGCTACTGTAAGGATGCAATGCGACAACAATAAATTATGTATTCAGGAACTTCGTAAATATTTGTAGTTAGACATTTTTTATTACTTAAATCGCTGACAGCACAAAATTCTTCTTGTAATAACTGTTGATTGGCAAAGGAAAGTTTAAGTAATCTGAATTTGAAAAAAGTATTTTATATGACCGTACCAGAGTGTCTTTAAACAGGTATTCTCCTCTTTAAACAGGAGTTCCTTTAAAATGCATTTCTCTATTTTGGTCCTCTGTGTCTGGTACTTTGTGAAAGTGTAATCTAGAACACATTCTTTCGTTGGGTGTCAAAGCACATCAAACTTTTTAATTCAATTGCATCACACACATAACACAATTTACACTGCTGCATAAGAATATTGCCCTCAGCATACAGTGAACGAATGGTATTTTGTCGATAAATTTAGAACGTACTTAATGAGTTCTTTTGTAAACTCGTGCGAATAATAAAAAAAATAACTGCACTTTGTTGCAGCATGCGAAGATCAACACAACAGGGTGCAAGGTGTTACTTTCAGATCTCGAAACAGAAGAAGCTTAAACAATCCAGGCACGTCCCACCCCATCCACCTTCTTATGCACGTCACCTGCCCAAAACCCTCTTGGGCAACCCTGCTGCGGGCCCTCCGAAAACTCTTTGAAGGTTCATTAATAAGCCAGACGCAAGTTCTCTTCTAACACCCGACCGTCTCGGAAGTCTTATTTTGCTTGTTAATTTCTTGAGGAAACAGGTGGCCCTGGTTATTGTTTCCCTTGAACTTCAGGCTTGCGCCTTCCTACTTCTCTGAAACATAAGAGAGTGAGTCTTCCTGCCCTTAGCAGGAACTGAAGCCATAAACGAACACTTCGTTCTTCCGGTGATGCATTCTTTCGTTTCTACAGAGTAATTACTCTTCAACTTTCGCTTTTGTAGCTACATGCTTCAAATTTAAACTTCAAGTTACGTATGAAAAACCTTGCTGCATCGTGTAGTATTGATTTTGGGAGCCCTGAAGTACATTGCGGAAATATTGATAACGTGATTGGGATTAAGAAAATAGAAAATAACTATAGCTTGAAATTAAAAAAATGTGAAAACCACGTTAAAACATTTCGTTCTGTAGATGTTAGTAATATTGTAGCGTAACTATTTGATTTAATAGGTTAATACGTATATAAATCTCATTACCTAATATTATGTAGCTAATTCGAAGGCATTTAAGCTATTACAAAATCTTATAAATCGCAAGGTATTGTAACCTTACGAATTCTGGAATTACATCCTAGAACAAGTAAGGAAATAATGATATTTACACGTTTACGTGGAAAGAGCATTATGATACCACTGTATGCATGAAATGAGCTGAACATCTTTAACGCGCGTTGAATTATCATTGCTATTTTTTGTCTGATCTTGAAATCACTCGGAACATTATTCTTCTCTTTCATAAAGGGTAATAATAGTCGCTCTTTCTTACAAAATGTCATATATCAGAATTAAAACCCTAACGCCTCAATTATAAAACTACCAGAGGTCTAGTTTTTATGATTAGCACCATTTACAAAATCTTATAAAATGTCATTGCATTAATGTAGAAGTGGGCAAACAGGGCGGACATATATAGAAGTACTATCTAATAGAATGTGATAATTCAATACTGGAGGAACATGGGCCACTTTATTTTGACAGATTAACATAAATCTTCAATAAAAAAATTGTATGTTTTATTAAGATTAATATTTTTCGCCTAAATACGCAAATAGTGTATTGTTAGTGTTTGTGTGAAGTATCTTTACAAATAAATCAAACAACGCCGTGTAGGCCAGCTATCAAGTAATGATGTAATAACACATGCACGCAAAATAAGATTGTCTGACCCAAAGACTTGACACATGTTTCTCTATGTATTTTGATGCAGTGAATGCGAATCTGGGGTCAGAATTGCATCACCACTATCCAGCTTTTTTAAATCGCAAAAACACCATTATTATTGTTATTATTATTATTACTATTATTAATAATAATAATAATAATAATAATTATATTATGTGTGTGCCTGTGTAATTGAATTCTCAAGTAATGCCGAATTTCTTAAGCTAGTAACTTATAACTTCCAATATTTTACTCTGTACTTCATTATTGAATTTTATATTTTTTTATTTATTTTATTTAATAGGTAATTATTACAGACAAATTAGCTTACTTGATCCTATGTGTCTAGGCCGAAGGCCTTTAAGCCATTACAATACCTACATCCTTTCGCGTTCTAATCTTTCGAATTCTGGTATTCACCCCAAATGAATTGAATATGAAAAACGCAAATGAAATGAATTCACCCCAAATGAAATGAATGAGATGATTTGAATTTTATAGCAGAAGATACACTACGTTCTCATTCTGGGTGATAAAAATGTCAGAAATTTACAAAAGGGTAACGAGCAAATTTCGGAAGAAAAATCTTCACACAGTGCATATTTAAATGGGATATTTAGCGAAACCTATCAAAATATTACTCGTTCATGAGGAGGACTGCGGTTATTCGCTGGCTTTTTCATTCTTGATAAAGTATATGGTAGTTTTGGAACCTTTATTTTCAGAGAGCTCGCTTAATTTATACATATTCATACTGGTTTTTCTCTTGTTATCGATTGTCGGGTGTTTAGAATTATAAATTATATACCACAAAAACATTTTAATGGATGTATCATTTTTGCCGACTCCATTTATTTTATTCAAAGCATGTCGTAACACTTTCTACAGGACGTGTGTGTTGACGTAGAGTTTATAATACCTGCATCATTGTCTGACAACAAAAGTAAAGGTCAGAACGATTAAGGTTTCAACTGATGGAGTTTGCTTGTGTCGGTGGAATACGCGATAAGACTAGTCTGACCAGATAGTTACCTTTGTTATTGGTAACTATTGATCAGTATTACGTAAAAAATAATTATTTATTATGGATAATCAAGCACTTTATAGTGGTCAAAGTAGCAATATTTCCTTATATGTGAGAAATTAAATGAAATAATCTTCACTGTCTTCAACAAAGCTTACATTTATAGCTTCCTTTTTGCATTCGCCGGGAATATCTCATGGTAAAGGGTTAAGAAGTTTCATAAATTTCCGAACGTTCAGTAATACCATTATCATCACTTCTGCGGCAATCGTTGACCCAAAGATCCTACAGTTTGAATCCAATGTAAGTAGATTTTCGACATTACCTACTAGGTCGATCAGTCTGGAGGAGAATTGTAGCGGTCGGCTAAACGATTCGTATTTTTCGAGGAAATCTTTCAGTACCAGGCGATTGCAGTGTCTTAACAAAAGGGCCACGCGCAATATTTACTTTCTCGTTCTTCTATCCTCCACTCCCCCGACACACACACACACGCACACACACACACATTTGATGCACTACTCTAATACGTCTATAGTGCCTCTGACCTAGAGATCCTAGGTTCGCGTTAGACGGGTGCAGAATTATCGACACTATCTTGCCAGTCAGGTCGATTTAAGTCTTTCCTGCCATTCAGCGGGGCAAGATCACCGCCACCTCCCGAGGAAAAAACATACACTTCACTTACGGGACCAATTACTTTAGAAGTTGACGCCCCAGGAATCACTAAAAATCAATCAATGTAACATGTCGAGGGAATCATCCTGACTGGAGCGGTTTCCCGACTTTTACGGTTGGCACCGGATGTCGTGTTCCAGTACGAGGTGAACATCGCCACATCGCGAAATCTATCATGTGCTACACTTACGGAACCAACGACGTTAGTAATTGATGCGCAAGGAAAGCACTAAGTAATTAATCAATCCATGCCTCCTCTGGAGATAATTGTAATTTTCTAAATATCTGATTCTCTTAATCAGATATTTCGTATAATCAGAAGTTTCGTATAGAAAATGACGGCAAGAAAATATTAGAAAAACCCTTTCGCACAGTTTATATTAAACAGACGTATTTCATTAATTTCAGTTTAAATCTAATAAGTCTAATGACATCTAAACAAACTGGATCTCTTTAAGACTTGTTTTACTGAAGAATAAGCGCATGTACTTTATTTCTTCATATTTTCACAGCCTTTCCCATTTTCGCCATTACGAAACTAATTTTAACATTGGTGGTTAAACTAAAATTATTAGTAGAACTGAGTTAATTAATATGGTTTTCTTCAGACCGATTTAAATTAGTAGACATCGTCTTAGTGTGTCGAGTCAAACGGTATATAATTTCCCTGAGAGTATCTCTACTTTTATACACGCGTTCACGAATAATTCGCGAAAAGAGACTTGTTGAACATCCGTCTGGCTGCCATAAATCGTTTTTATAATGGTCTGTTTCCTGGAGATATAACATAACCTTAGTTGGAATAACCCGCAGTAGTGAAGTATCCTCAATAATTCTTCTTGCTTTATAATTGAAAAAACCAAACAGCAATTGTAAATGTTACTTTGTGTCGCTGCAAGTGGTTAATACGGCAGCTGCATAGGCACGACGCGATGGAAGACCCGTATAATACGAGTTCCAGGTACACCATTTTCAAGTTAACACACGTACATTGAAGCAAACTGTCTCGTTTGTTTTGCGATTGCGGAGGCAATGCTTAGCATGGTGGGCAGGAGAGAGATCCCAAGTAAAAGTATAGTGCAATAAACAATGAAGAACATTGGAGAGGTGGGGAGTGTGAAGGAGAGGCGGGAACCGAAAACGTGGGTATCAAAGTGGTAGGATCGGAGAGTTTTGGGTTAGGAGATGCGGGGATCGCAGAGGCAGGATCACAGCAGTATGAAATCGTCGTGGCGAGGATTCGGAGCAGCGGGGATCGTAAGAGTCCAAGAGGTTGTAAAGGAGCGGAGTGGAATCGTAAGGGTGGGTTCGACAGAATCAGAGAGAGTGGGATTGAGACAGAGAGACAGAAAAACATAGAGAGACAGAGGGATAGAGAGCGATAGAGAGGGACAAAGAGGTACAAAAAGATATAGAGAAGAACAGAGAGAGCCAGAGAGAGAGTCAGAGACAGAGAAAGACAGAGCCAGATTGAGAGAGACGGAGACAGAATGAGAGAGACGGAGACAGAGAGAGACTGACAGAGAGGTACAAACGGAGAGAGACAGACAGAGAGGCAGACAGAGAGAGACAGAGAGAGACGGACAAAGAGAGACGAACAAAGAGAGACAGGGAGGTGAGGCAGAGAGAGATAGAAAGAGATAGGTAAAGAGAGGGACATAGAGAGAGAGTCCAAGTGAAGCAGAGAGAGAGGCAGAGAGAGAGAGGCAGAGAGAGAGTGAGAGAGGGAGGGAGGGAGTAGATAGAGGCAGAGGGAGACCGAGTGACGTAGGCAGAGAGGAGCACGGAGCTGCCCGGGCCAGGGCTGGGTGGGCGTGGCGCGGGGGCGGCGGCGGCGGCGGGGCCGTGCAGGTGGCGGAGCATCCTTGAGCCCGCGCGTGCCGCGTCGCAGCGCGCCTCTCTCGTGGCGGGGGCCGTCGCCCATATGCGCGCCCGCATGGCACGCGCCGCGCCTAAGGTCACGCGCACGCGGCACGCGAGGTCGCGGAACTCCACACGCCGCGAAAGTGGGCCCGTTAGAGCGCAGCTTGCATACTTTGTGTTATCAAAACATGTGGTTAATTTGTAGTTCCATTAAGTAACAAATAAAACAAACTTAAAAATATGTGAATGTGGGTGGTTACGTTGAAGTTTCTCTAGTTATAGGTTGACGAATTCACACATTTATACACAACAATTATACTTAAAAGGTTTCTTTTTAAACTTCCATTCGTAGATAAAGAAAAAGATTTAACTCCTAATCAACGTGATTAATAATCAATTTTATTCAACATACTGTAATGGAAAAGAGAAGTAAGGAATATCATGGAATGTATTTAGAGTGTCTTCTCATCATCTCAGAACTTTTTCAGTCTCCGTTTCCTTTGATATTGACTCATAAATTAAGCAAATACATAGGATGTGATTAAGAGTTATTCAGGACCTTCACGCCATAACTAAAGTCTCTCTGCGATTATAGTGCTTTAAATAAACAGTGCGAACTGTTAAATATTAAACGAGTTGTTTGGGATAAAAATGAGACAAACACATATTTAATAACACATAGATGAAACAGTCAAGTTAAAACAAAGGATATTTGAATTGTTCAACTTTTTGCTCTTTAATATCTCACGTGCTTACGTTGGTACTCTAGATGTGTCTTAGAGAGACAATAGATGTAGCTGTCTATGATAGTCTCACGGAAGTGAACACTTTCAGCAAGGCAACAAGCTTTGCTATATAGAGAAGAGCAGTCGTCATTGGAAACGTTGAGTCAAATAGCCCATATGCCCATATGCGCGAAAATTAAACGTTGAGGCAAATAGCGAGAAAATTACTCGTTACAATGATCTAGTGCAAATACAGTGATGACGAAAGGTTGAGGTCTATCCAGCTGGAGCAGTGAGATGTGGTCTCACATGAAATCAAGGAAATAAAGTTGATTGTAATTCCCTGTAAATCTTGAGTTTTGTTACTGTTGATGTGGAGGAAATAGTAATAATGGAATAAATAACAAAATTCAACTTGTGGCACTAACAAGTGTATTAATAATTTGATAAGAAAAAAATTAGCTAGCTATTTTTCTGACGCAAGGCATTCATTCACAAAATTACAAAAAGGCTCAATTTCTATTTAATAAAACTATGCTGATTTCCCGACCACCAGAATTTTTTTATGATCCTATCGTTACTGCAATGAAAATACACAAATTATAATACCACAAAAATGCTGCTATCACTACATCTCAATACATTAAAGTTCACGAATCAACAAAAAGTTCAAAGTTTCAAGTTCAAAGTATCTCTAATAACTATGAAAATAACGCTTATAACTATATGATATTTATAATTACTAAATATTCTACATTCATAAAATAGAATAACAAGATTATTCTTTCCTTTAGACCGTAATTTTCAACAAATCCAGCAACATTTAGAAGGAAATACTGAGGTTTGATCTAAAGGCAAAATACAATCGCATCAAATTAACCGGTGCACGTTATCACCTTACATGGCACGGCGATGGTTTGATTATCATATGGAGTACGTACGGAGTTCGGCTATGCGATGGATGATTGGTGATAATTAATTCTGTAAGGAGTTGTCTGTTTGATAGAAACCAAGGGCAGTATTGCTACACGGAGGGATTTCTATTGCATAATTTGCGATTTTATATGTATTTGTTTGCGAAGCATTGATTGACATTGGACAAGAATAGAACATAAGGGATATAATTATTGTTTTATATAAGGCTATTGATTTGCTTAATGAAAGTCTGCTTTTGTTTTTGCGTGGAGACATTAGTTCTTTTAAATGGATTTTAGTGAGTTGTCGTTTTTTAGTTATATTGTTTTTTCAATTAAATCTGGCCTCGAAATTCTGTCCAAGGTATTTGACAATTTGGTTTTCTTAGACCCATAGAGTTGTATTATTTATAGAAAGTGGAGTAGGGATGGAAAATGACTTACGTAAAGCAATGTTTATTACTGATTTTTTCAGTTAATTTTCATTTTACATTTAATGGCCCAGTCTTCTACTTTATTTCAATGATGTTGGTTTGCTTTTCTTATGACGCTAATTGAATAACTGGACATACAGTTATTTAATAGGTCAACTACGTCAGCTATGTAATCATTGAAGAGGGGATGTGGGTGATTCTTGGGATAGCCGTGCTATTAATGTTCTGTCTGTGATGTTTTTTTTTTTTTAATTTTTTGCCGTTGCTTCGTAAGACGCAAACGTATTGTAATCTTGGGTAGAGAAAAACAATTTTTAATGAATTGCAATAGGTAGTTAGGTGTTCCTGTAAATTGGAGTTTGTGTATCAAAGCCAGTGTGCCAAACTATGTCAAGGGCTTTGGTAAATTCAAATTGGTTCATGGGTATGGACGTTTGTTTTTTCAAATGGGCATTTCATCTTTTTTTAATGTCAATTTCTCGAAAAAAATTTGAAGTTATGAAAGAAGGCCGGTTCGTCTATAGTTTTAACTAATAATTTGATTTTTGTTTTTTGTTTGACTTTGCTACAAGTATTAGGCCCTGTATTGGAATTCTTCCACATTATTGGATAGTAACTCTTTCTGAGTATTGAATTGTGCATGTATTTTAGGTAAGCTATTGTGTGAGTAGGTAGACTTTTTGATATTATGTTGCTTCTTTTATCGTATCCTAGGGCTTTTCTTGAAGGGAGTTTGTTTATATTTTTAACTTTGCTGGCGGAGAAGAATTTAATTATATGTGGTTACATTGTGGTTGGGAGAAATTACAACATGAATAAAGATATTATGTTCTGGACGTGGTGGGTATTGTCTACGGGGAATATTTTCTCAAAATGGTTGGTCAGTGCTTTTGTTTTATCAATCGGGGAGAACTTTTTTCTTTGTTAGGTACTGAAGTGTACTGATGTGTACTTCTTTTTAAAAACCGTTTTTGTGAACTGCCAGAGTGTCTTGAGATTGTGTTAATTGACTGTATTAGGAATTGTAGTTTGAGTGATTGTAGTCAATATTGTTTTTTTGGTTATTGCTTTTAACAAATTTAATTACATTTTTTGTTTATTATTATTATAATTGTTTTAATCTAGTGATACGCCAAATAGGTGTTTATAATTTCCAAATGGATTTGGGCAGTTTAGTTTCTGAAGTTCTATTCTTAGCAAGGTATCAGTAGTTGTTTGAATGAGTAAATTGTACCAATACATACAAAACCATATCTAGTAGTCAAACTAATTTAAATTACCTCTCCCCGAAAAATTTGAGATTAGTGATTCTTAATTCACGGTAAATACCCATTACTGCCTCTACAAACGTCTTTCGGTGTCTATAAATAGGAACAACTGGCATTATTATAGTCAAACGTCACTATTAACCGCACAAAATCAACAGAAAAGACTGTATAAACAGTAAAACTGTTATGTAACCGAATTGTATAATTGATTTTTTTGGGCACGTCAACTTCTATAGGCTTTAGTTCCGGTACTGACAAATTTTTAATGTCCGCAGACGGCAGTGTTCCTTCCCATTTATGTGGTGAAATGCGTCGCTCACATACATGCGGCCTTCGAAGGACTTCCCTCTTCAGGTATCCCTCCCAGTGTGTCACTGCCCTAGGCGGGACAAACCAAAAGCTCTCGACCTGCCCCCACTCATATATGGTAATGTGGTGCATGTGTGTAAGGGGAGAGAATCGGACAAGAGAGGGCAAGGGAAGATCTCGTGCGGTTCGTCGCCTGTTTGTTAGGAAACTGCTCAGGGTATTCACTTAGTATTGTTCGGAGTAACCACGGAAAACTACCGATCGGAGCAGCTGGCTGCTAGAATTTTTCTCCAGACGCGGCTGAATTCGACTTAGCTATGTTTGGTGGAAAACCTACTGTCTCGGTCAGAATGCTGGCTCTGAACTAAAGTTAGCCGGTACATATTCCGAGGGTGTGTGGGTCGTATTAGTGCGTTGTGGCGGAGGTGGATTTTTTAAACAAGCTGTCCAAGCACGAGCTTAGATATCCCCTAAGATAGGGCTCCTCAAAAGCTTTTTAACTAATTTCTATTTTCGTAGAAATAATAAAAAATTTGGAAATTAATTTTTAAAATTGAAAATTTTTAAATATTATTTTTGTATTAATTTTAAATCTTCAATGTTTCAATATTATTACACGGCCTCACATTTAGGTCTTGGAGGTACCAAAACCTCTAGTATTTATCGGAGTATCCACGAAAAAGTACCGACCAGAGTAGCCGGCCTCTACAATTTTTTTCTCTAAGGGGTTGTCGTCTTAGAAACCCCGGCTACTCCTGTCCGCGATGCAGGCGTCGTTGCTCTTTAAATGTGATTGCACAGGAAGTGACGCGCAGCAGGCGACGGGGGGGGGCGTGCAGGAAGCGACACAATCCGCGCCCAGCGCACCTGCCGCGAACTTTCACCCGCGCCACCTGCCAGCCGCGCCACGGTGCACCTCCGAGCTTCTTTCGAGTGCCTTCTGACGTCGCCGCTTCCCCCTCCACGCCCACCTACCGTGTTCCGTGCGAGAGACCGGCTTAGGTTGCTCAGGGCATCAACTGATGGCACTGCACTGCCTCTGACGGGATGTCGTGGGTTTTATGTAACGACGGTGACCCAACAGCTAGGTAGAATTAACCGCTAGTTGGAGGAAACGTCTAGCGGCCGGCTGCTCTGATTGGTAGATTTCCGTGGTTTATCCGATCAATATTAGGCGAATGCCGGAGCAGTACCCTAACAAACAGGCCACGGATCACGCGTAATCTTTCCTTCTTTTCCTTTGTCCTATACTCACCCCTTATTTTCACACTCATTAACATGTACTACACTACCGTACATATCAAGAGCATAGTCGGGAACTGAGGGCGTGGGCAGTGCCCCTCTAGTGAGCAATACCTGGTTTGGGGAAAACCCCTCAATCCAACGGATAGGCCGAATCTCGTCGGAAGATCATCGTCACCTCGGCAACAAAAATATACGCTACACTTACGGAACCAACTACCTTAGCAGTTGACGTGCCCTTAATCGCTAATTAATCGCTGTGCTTGAGGATTTCAGGTCGAAATTCACCGTATCATTCAGTGAGTGAGTGAGAAATGTCACCTACTTAGGTCATCAGTTCCATGTTGTAGTGTGTATTATATCTAGGGAGGTGGTGTTTTTTTCCTCCAACGCCAAGACCGTCTGATTTGAGCCCTAGGGTTCGCATCCCGATTGTGACGTATTTTTTATACTAGTTGTACACTAGGTCGACTTCAGCCGCCCTCTAGGAGAGCCTAGGGCTGTCTTGGTCGGTACTTTTTCGTGGTGTCTACTTTTAATACCAGGCGAGAGCCAGAACAGTACCCTAACAAACGGACCACGGATCGCGCGCGATCTTTTTTCTCGTCATTGTCCTATTCTCTCCCTTTATTCTCACTTACACTTAAACATACACTTCAATACACTTACACAAATTGCACTACACCACCACACATTTACTAACTTAATTGTAATTTTCTGGCCATGTATGAAAACAGATTCATTGAGATAAATTCCAACAAAGTCAATTATTTGATCTTGACATGTTCTTCACACCAGTAATCTATTTTGAAACAGCAATCATAATAATAATAATAATAATAATAATAATAATAATAATAATAATGAGAAGAATAAGAAGAATCCGAAAAAAGTTGTACATTTTCCACCATAAGACTGTGACCCAAATGAATAAGAGGAATGTCATATTGAACTGCTTAATGAATTATATATACTTGTGTTCTGCTCTAAAACACGTGACTTGTCTGAACATTTCTCAAAAATTGATTAATAAATGGTAGATGATTGCCGTGAATTAGATAAACATGTGACGAAATATTTAGTATATTTTGTATCCACATAATTTGAAAACTTCCATGAAAAGATTTGAAACACAACTGATCTACGTAAATAGATTAATGATTCATTTTATCCCTTAACGGTGTACCAACTAACTGAAGACATTTTTGATCAAACAATTGATATACATTTCTATCTTTCACGCTGATGAGGTCGGTATAAAAATCTAATTTAGATACGTTTACGTACAGAAATGTGGTTGAATTTTAATTAGAAGTTTCGTGAACTCCAGTTAATGGTATCTTTAACGTAGATTACACGCAGTAAGTAATGCCATTGTTGCCAGCAGTACCGCAGTAATTAGCATCATTCGCTGGACATTGACCACAGCTCTCTCTCTCTCTTCCTCTCTCTCCCTCTCTCTCTCTCTCTCCCTCCCTCTACTACGGTCCTTGACATTCCCACCTCTTCGTCACCCCGCACATTTAATGTGTTGCTAAGTGGGAACATTTAAAAGCCTTCTCACCGCTGGTCGAAAAAGAGCACGGCCATTAAGAGATTAGAAAAAAAAGGGAAAGAGAAGAGACAAAACCGCCGTCCCTTGGGCCCGGGAATAAATGAAAGAATAATAGTTAATTTTCTCCGACGAGAAAATGTATTCAGAGACGTGAAGTGGGAGCGTAATATTTGACTTCCGCCCCGCTGGAAAGAGATAAGAAAATTCTGGTTAAATTGGCTGCCATCTGTGTTTCGGCCTCCGAAAATGGATTGCACGTGTTTGTGGCTGTCATTTCGTAGTGTGCGTAAAATGTGTACAGATTGGATTGTCAATAGAGCAGATGTGTGTATTGTGACGGCTTGTTCTCCCTCTGCAAAGAAGAATGAAAGATTGAAAGAAAAAGATGGTGTCAAGAGGCTACTGCAATGAACAGTAATTTGAGGAATATAAGATTCAGATTAATTGAGGTTCAATAATATGAAGATTCACTAAAACAAGTATCACATTCATAGAAATACTATCTTCCACAAAACTGAAAGGAAAAAAATGTCATGATGGATTAATATAGTTATATGTTTGCACTGAGCTACAAAAATCAAAATTATTTTCTGTGATAAATACTTTTCAAACCAATTTTGTGTAGGTGTCAGTTAAGATTATGTCACTGACTTATATTCCAACATTTCTTCAACATTTCAACAAAATCTCAACAAAATAGAAAATATCGTGAATATTCTGCTTTCATAACAAGTAAATTTTGACATTAAAGCATAATCTAACCTTATCTATAAATGAGCAACTAGTGCTGAAGAATATTGATTTATTTGGTGCTGTGATGACTGAAGTATGGAATGGAAAGTTGAAAAGTATATTTTTCCAGAGATTTAACTGTGTGTAAAGTTTTCATTTCTTACTGAGCCAAAAAAACATATTATGGTATATTAGATGTATGTACATTACATATTCACATCATGTAACACAAAATCATATTATTTGTTTACATCCTGCATTGCGACTTTTCAGTCCATATTTCTCGTTCGCGACTCTTCTCAGGATAACATTACATAATATATGACTGGAACTTCCACGCTGGTTACGCTTTGTACGGTTTCAGACCATTAGTTTGGTTGGCACAACACGCTCGGAACCTAAAAGTATAAATTTATCATCGAAAAGTCAAACACCGTTATGTGTATGTCTGACATGTCAGACGGAATTAATCATGGAAATAGAATTAAAACCTGAGATTGCATTTTAGAGGAACGGATATCAGCTTAAAGATTCAACAAAAACTAGCAATTCTACAGATCTGACGCGTAATACAAGAGTCACATTGCTCGCCGAGGCGAGCCCTGGAGTGACGTCCGCTTTAAACGCCTCTCAAAGACCGCCCGCCGCCGTCGCGACGATGCGGCGTCGGCAGCGACTACGTCGGCGGCGAAGATAGAATCTGTTTCTTTCGCCAGATCACCGACGCTTCAATTGGACTTGTTAATTGATAAAGATAGCAACAATATTAGTAAATATTAAATACATTAAAAAATATCTGTGAATAAAATTAAGAACTTGTAGTTCTACGAGCGCCTGTCAGCCTCCGATATCCGCAATACGATAATGATCGCCGGTTTAACGTCTGACAGATAAAACCTTTTTCCAAGCATGACTGTGCTCCCACACTCCCTCCGTTTGTAAGACGTCGCCTCCATCGATGAGGACGGTGATGGTGGAGGATGGGTGTGTGACGGTGCTAATGAACAAGGCGACGCGGGTTGGAAGAACATGCGGTAGGGGCGGCGGGGGCAGCGGGGACTGCAGGGATACGGTGGTTATGGGTTGGCGGGGACGGTGGGTCGGCGCGGGGCGAAAGGAGCAGCCGGCGGGCCGGCGGCCGGACGTCGGCAGGGTCGCCGGTGGTGACGGGGTTGGCGCGGCACGACAGGTCCCGTCGGCGGGGTCTCTGGAGCAGCGGCCGGCGGCGGGGTGGCGGGGGCGTGGGCGGGCGGCCGGAGCGGGGACGACGGGGTGCCGTGGAGGCGGCGGGAGCTGCGGGTCGGCGGGGTCCAGGGGTTGGCGGGACGACGGGTTCGGGCGGGGGAGGCGGCGCAGGAGCGACTGACCGGGGTGGTGGGGCGGTGCGGGGCCGGGTGCCGCGGGGACCGCGAGGGCGGCGGATGCGGCCTGGATGGCGGGGTCGGCGCGTGGTACGGCGGTTCGGTGGCGAACGACGGGTCGGCAGGGGCAGCTAGAGCACCGGGGGTGGCGGCGGCGGAGGCGGTGGGGATGGAGGGAGCGACGAGACCCGTGAGCGCCAGGTCGCCGGCGCCGCAATTTGACTTGTTAATGGCGCCGTAATTCCGCGTGAATAATTGATTCCGGCGCTGCGGTCGACAGAGGCGTGGCCGGCGCCGGGGGTGGAGGAAGGCGGAGGCGACGCTGGATTTTGGGGGGCGGGAGGCGGCGGTCACAGAGGCACAGGTGTGTGTCGGCAACGACGAGAGAAACTGGCGGAGAGGAGTAGTGAACGAGGATGGTTCCAGAGGTTAGATTGGGGTCGTGAACTGCGATTATTGAATTGCAGGACGAGTGGGGAGCGGAGAAGAAAGAGTTCAGAAAATATTCTAAGAAAAAAACAATAGTGAGTATAGTATAGGAAATCATGGCAGATGTTTTCCATGAACAGTATTGCGAAGATCATGAACGGAGTCCTGGATGAAGGGAATCATTGGTTTCGAGAGCAATCATGAATGGGGTGGTGAGCGGGATGATGTGTCGATGGTGAGTGAAGCGGGGAGCCGGGTGATGTGCGGGCTGGTGAGCTGGATGAGGATAGGATGGTGAGTGTAGTGGTGAGCGGAGAAGAGAGCAGGGTGGTGAGCGAGGTAGTGAGCGAGGTGGTGTGCGAGGTGGTGTGCGGAGTAGTGGACCTGATGAGAAGCAGAATGCTAAGTGAAGTGGAGTGCGAAACGGCGAGAAAGGTGCTGAATGGTGGTGTGAGTGGGATGGTGGACGGGGCGATGCGCGAGAAGCTGAGAGGGGTCCTGAGTGCGGTACTAAGCGGGTTGCTGAGCGGGTAGCTGTGCACGGTGCTGATTTGGGTGGTGATCGGGGTTGTCAGTTGAGTGGTGAGAGAGGTAGGGGAGCTGTCATGAGTAGGGCAGCGAGCTGAATAGTGCAGGGGGTGGTGAGCGAGATTGTAAACATGGTTTTGAACGAGGTCGTGAACAGAGACGTGAACTGAATCGTGAGCTGGGCTATAATTTGGGTTGTGTTTTGGTCCGTGAGCCTAGTCGAGAGCTGGGTCGTGAGCTGGCTCGTGAGCTGGGTCGTGAACTAGGTCGTGAGCTGACTATGAGCGAGATGGTGAGCGGTGTCTTGGGCGAGATCTTGAGCAGGATCGTGAGTCCAGGCAGTGAGCGTAGTCAACAGTCAGAACGTGAGCACTGATGGGGGAAATGGATCGGAACTCTTGTGTGGACAACGTGTCGAAGATAGTCGCGGCGTAAATGTGACCGAGAGGACGGGAGAAGTAAGATATTGATTTGAGGCGTCTGAAGGGTAAATGGAAATGGGTTATTAATAATGGAAATATCGTTGAAAAATTAAGCTAACTAACTATCAAGATGTTTTCGTATGAATTGGAATAAAAAATAATGGAACGTGCGTGATGTCGCCACTAATTTACGAGGATCTCCGAACTGGGTAGAGACGAATATGGATACAGAGGTTCCTGAATATGATGCTGTTGGAGGGGAAAGAAATGAAACTGAATATGGAAGTACAGACAAAATTGAAGGGTAAGATGGTGTTCTGGAAGAAACCTCTCATAATACCGTACACATGTGTGATAAAGACCGTCACGACGGGTGGAGGGTAATCAAGGCAAGAATGAAGATGCAAATGGAGGAAAATAGATCGCAAGGAAAACACAGAAGAAAAGTTTTATGCATTCCAAATAAAAGAAGGACTGGTAGCGTGATGAAGTTGAATAAGCCGCCGAGTTTAAAGGTGAGCTTCTTACGAGTAGAGACGAGAGGTGGTGGAACGTAAAATTACGAGGGTTCGGGAAAGTAGGAAAGTATAATGTATTAACGCAGGGGAAGTCAATTAAAACCGAAGATGAGATTGAAACAAATAAGCAAAAATGTCACTGAGTCAATGTGACTTTTAGAGACAGAAGATTGAAACCTAAGGTGAAGGGACGTTGGAATTTTTGTTATTATTAAAATTCATTTTTTTCTTCTTCCCATTGTGAGTAACGGTAGTTATTAAGGTTGCGTTTCAATTATGGCAATGGTGTAAAATTTTCAGAACACTATAAAAAGTAACATTAGTTCACTGACATAATAAATCGACTGAAAAATTCACGTTGAAATTGAAGTAACTGAACTTTTGAAGAATTGAAAAGATACATTTATAACAATATATGCCAATTGCAACAATATTATCACTAAAGCACATATTCTGACGATCCTTTGAATTTGCGGCAGAATCAATTAATCTAATCAAAGATGTTTACTGTTTAAATAAGAAACGGAACGACAGAAGAAGAAACGGAATTAACCTGGGCTTTACTGTAGCGCTTGAGATGTCGGAAAGCTCCCTGTGTTTTTTTGCAACCTTCAGTCAGCAGTGACTGTAACGTCTTAGACTTGGGAGGGAGCCAAAGAAAATGAAATAGAAAGTAACTATATGGAACAGCTGGCGAATGAGAACAAACAACAGACCAATTAAATAGAGATCATGGGTAAAGAGAACAGAAAGCAAGAGAAATAAAAGGAAGCAACAGAAAAAAATAGGAGAGCAAAAGAAGGTAAGAGTGAATTGTAAATTGTAAAAAAAATAGAAAATGCACACAAATGTAAACACGAAAATTGAAAGACGAAGAAACTCATACTAAAAGGAAAACTGAAAATGAGAAACAACAGGAGATACAGGAGAAATGAAAAGAGGAAGAAATAGGAAGAAAGTAAAGGAAGAAGGAAAAAAGGAATGAAAAAATGATTGGTTGATTAGAAATTCCAAGCGCGTCAACTGCTGAGGTGATTAGCACCCTAAGTGTAGTGCATGATTTTATTGCGTTAGATGGCGATAATTTTCCCCATTAGATGGTGAAATCCGGGTCCAAGCTAACGTTGCCTTTCCTCATGGAAGGTATCTCCTACCAGCGGGACCGCCGAAGCCGGACAACCGTTAAGGTTCCAACTAGTCTCTCCTCATGTGTGGCAGTATAGTACATGTAAGTGTGTGTAATGTAAGAAGTGAAAATAGGAAAAGGAAGAGGAAAGAAAGATCGCGGGCGGTTCGTGGCACGTATGTTAGGGCGCGGCCCAGTTCGCGAGGTGTTGATTGACGAAACAACGGAAAACTATGGATGAACGGCCGCTAAAACTATCCTTCGGACAGAATCTGGAGTCGATCCAGCTATGTGAAAGAGAAGATGCGAGAGTGGTGGTAAAGCAAGAATAAGGAAGAAAGAGGGAGAAAGACGAAATAAAAAAACAAAAAAAAATAAAAAAGGAGACGAACGAGAGAGAGAAGAGTTGGAGAGAGAGAGAAGAGTTGGAGAGAGAGAGAAGAGTTGGAGAGAGAGAGAAGAGTTGGAGAGAGAAGAGTTGGCGAGAGAGAGAAGAGTTGGAAAGAGAGGGCGAGAGATAGAGAGAGGGAGAGAGAGGGAGGGAGAGAAGAGCTTGAGAGAGAAGCAGACAGAAAGAGAGACAGACAGACAAACACACAGACAAGAGACAGATATGGAAAGAAAAACGATGAGAAATATTAAGTGAAAATAAAAATGTCAGCACCCGGCTTTCCTCCACCCGCAAGTAACACCCGCGCGAATGCACGTGGGACAGCGGCAAAGCTCAGCGCCGCCTTGAGGAAGTTGCACGCCCTCCAGCGTCGCAGGTGTCCGCGTGCGGGGGCGGCCCACGGCGAAGCGGCTGCTGCTGCGGTTGTGGAGGCGACGCGCGTTGCCATGGCGACTTCACGTCGCGGGGGCGGGGGCGGCTCAACGGCCGCGCCTCGCGCCAACACGTGTTCTGGTCCCGCGCGTCTCTCGCCGGAGTGCCCCACGTCCCCCGACCTCCCCCCCCCACTCCAACCCACCCCAAATCCTCCCCTGCATCGCTTCGGCCCTCGTGGATCCTACCGCCCGCCCTCCGCAACGACGGCGAAACAGCTAGTCAGCCACTCCGCCGACGCCCGCAAGAGACCGCAGTCCCTGGTATTAAACGTGTTTCAGAATGTTCCGAAATTCTACTTGCATTGCGACGAAGCCTCAAAGCTAGCTTATATTGCGCTTCACTACACACATATGAATGAGTGAAAACCACAACGCTATGTGTCATTTTATAAATTCTGAGAAATATTTATATTTACGTCAATATCACAGTAAACTCGTGGTGTTTTGTTTCATCATTAAAACCACGGTATTTCAAGTGCTCATTAAAACATCAATAATACATTGCCAGTAAAATATAGCCAAAAATAAATGAGTTTTTCTCAGAATTTATAAAATTTCACTTACACCATTCGGGTTACCATCCATTCAAAATCATATTGTGGAACGAATGTATGTAACCTCCGCAAAGGTCCATAAGAGATCATGATTCCCACCTCTTGTTTTCTCAAATTAAATGTATTCCAAGGAAAATTCGGAAATTCTCTTCGTTGTATGTACCACGCATGCAGAGCTGGTCGATGTGTTTCTATCGTGAATTTTACGTGAAACATTTTCAGAGGATTTGGTGTCTGAATCATATAACACTTGAAGCCAACAATTAGTAAGTTATTCTCCGGTCTTCATTGCTCCTGTTTCCACTCCTGCATCTTACCTTGGATCTTAATACAATTCGCTCGCTAAACGTCAGAACGGTTAGTCACTCCTTGGAATCCTACAGGAGACCATGTACCGACTCATCAGTTCTTCTTGTACTTTCTCGACTTTTCTTCATCAGAAACCCAATTTTTCACGCTGCGGAACCTGAAAATTGCCAAGTACGAGTACAATAATACACTTTTTTGTAAAGAATGTATTGTCTTGTTACTTATTTATTGTCAATAACGCCTAATACTTGAAATAAATTTGGTATCAATGTAATCTAAAAAAACTTGTAAGTTTATCTTGACAAAGAATTTTTATAGTATTTTACACGTAATAAATGTTTATTTTTTCGTTTTCATAGAGCTACAAGAATCCTTTGGATCGGACGTAATTGGTTATGTGCTACCGACTTGGGTCTCTGGCTTTTGTACATTAAAATGCAAAGTGTGTTCAGAGTCCAAAGTGAAAAGCACACATAGTATGTTTCCGGTAATAAATGGAAATATATGGGTTCGATGTAAGAAATTATAAACCTAATACTGCCGCAGACATATTTGCAACATTTCTGTCAGCAAGAATTATTTTTCTACGTACAGAATTGTTAATTTTATTTTTCTCTAATAGACAATTTTCATAAATCTCATAATTCATATTTCATTTTTATACTTTTCATAACTCATTGCATAAATCAGTGAGTTTGACGACTGACTCAATGTATAATTTGTCTCTGTAGATGGAACTTAGGATCCAAAAGCGAAACGAACCCACTGCTTTTGCGAAAACTTTGCGTCCATTTCAAGTCCAATCAGAAAATGATCGCTCGTTTTCAGCATCTCTCATCCCTTAATTGCAAATCAAAAAAAAATATATTCACTTAATTTTTAAAAAAAACTGAACGATTTTAGGCACTTTGCTTTTAAAAATAACTTTTACATAATGATAGACGCAATGCCAGACTTTGTTCATACTGTTTCACAAGTTTTTTTCTGACATCACGACAGTACACGTGTTTTCTTTCTGAAATCTTGAACCAGACTTCCAAGCATCTAAGAGTGATCTCCAATACAATTGCAAGACGTGTATCAAATTAACTATTTCTTGTTATGACTCCATGACAGGATAAGTAGACTAACGTGATGAAAGTGGGCGTTGTCCAATTAACTTGAGACATCCCTGCAAAAGAACAAGAACATAGTAGAATATTCTGCTTTATTGCGACAGTTTATAAATATGAAGACTTGTTACCAGAGGTACTAAATCACATCAGTCCTAGTAATCATATTTTAACTCACGGCCCAGTATATTCCAGTTAACAGGGTTTTCAAAGTGTTCATGCAACTAAATTTGCCCTGAATTGTTGATATCTATCAAAGCCATTGTGTTAATCTTCTATTTAAATTACAACTAATTTATTGACTTGCAAATTTTATTGCTTAAATTCACAATGCGGTGACTTGATTTGAAAGAGCATTCCATAGATTTTCAGCCTAATTTCACAACATATTTTTGTGATACACCGTTTATGAAAACAAAACACTTATCATAACTTTTAAACCAACACTCCTATAGTTCGTATTTGTTAATACTATTCCGATTCTCAGTATCTTCAGGACTACCATCAACTTATATTCCCCAAAACGCTACTAATACAACTGAAGAGGATAATAAAAGTATTCATTAAAATGTCAAAAAAGGATTCAGGGCGCGTGCAGTGCAGTGGCTGTTTTATTATTAGATCAAGTCTTTTAGGAAGGAATGGAGCAGGTGACCTACCAGTCTCTCACCGTTACAAATTATTAATGAAAAATCACACAAACCAGACAAATTCGGAGCTTTTAATTGGTTTTTGAAAAGGTACGTACTGGACAAGAATAAATTCAACGAATTTAAATATTTCAGTGATAAAATACAATGTACCCAAAACATTGATTCTGGAATGCTCGTCAATCGAGATAATAAGTAGTTTGTGATTATTATAAAATGTTTAGTGTTGTTTCAAATATTTTTTAAAGATTTTACTTGTTAAGATATTGATATAAATGAGAATTCAAGTCAGGAATGATCATTTTCTAATTATATGCACGTTCGAATAAATGTTCAAGTTCAAGTATGTAAACTCGCTAGCAGTATTAATGTTTGTTCTGGCCAGTATTTTGTATTACCGTACTTCCTTGAGTTAGTAGTTGCTTGGTTGAGATTGATTACTAGTGATTCCAGGCGCGTCAACTCGTAAAATCATTAGTGCCGTAAGTGTAGTGCATGTTTTCGCTCAGGAGATTGGGGTGATCTTGCCACCGAGATCCAGCACCCACCTGCCGTCGACTAATGTGGTTTTTCAACAAGGTATCTCTCCTAGCGTGACACCTCCCCAGCCAGGACAAGTTCTAAGTTATCGACCGGTCTCCCTGCACGTGTGCTATTAAAGTGCATGTAAATGTAAGTACGTGAGTAAGTTAGGGGTAGGATAGAACAAGGAATGGGAAAGAAATGGGTCATTTGCTAGGTTACTGATTCGGCATTCGCCTGGTATAGAAGAAATCATGGCAAACTGCCGATCATATCAGCCGGATGCTAGAATTCTCTTCTCGACAGTGACAGAAATAGACCTATCTAGCTGCTGGAGATAATCCTGCCACTGTCGGGACTCGAACCGCAGAACCTGCCGGTCAAAGGCACTGCAGTGACATCAGCTGATGCCGTGAGCCACCTTCCATGCCTCCGACAGAAGGATGGGACCCTCTTTAAAAATTTCTCCAGATAGTACACTAACTCTCCTTGAACACACCACTACCCTGCATCCTCCAGTCCATCGCACATTCTTGTTGACACTCCGCAGCACTCACACACCAAAACAATCAATGTACCTTCCTGGAAATAGCCTCAAACCAGTGAGAGCGTAGGCGTCCGCGGCCGGAGTCAGTACGTATTTGGCTGTCCGGGTGACGCCGTGTCCATAGCGAAGGTGATTCGACGTTTCGGTCGCCATGTTGCGACCTTCCTCAGGGCGTAGGCATTACGCATTAGGCGTAGACATTACGCCCTGAGGAAAGTAGCAGAATGGCCACCTTCGCCATGGACGCGGCGTCACCCGGCCAGCCAAGTAAATACCCTCAAACCAACTTCTCCATCGAAAACACCAACACCCCGCATCTTCCGTCCGTCGCCGCCCCCATCCCCCCATCTCCCATCCCGGACCCAACAGCTCCAGCGGAAGGAACGGCGAAGGCCAGGGCGTGGCCCGCGAAGCCCCGCTCGTTTGGCCGGCGCTGAGCGTCGCGACGCCTCGCGAGGCGGGCGCCCGCGCCGCTAACGATCCCCTCGTTATTCCCGGCTCGTCGCGACGCTCGCCCTCGACCGGCCCGGCCCGGCCCGGCGCTGGTTGCGCCTCTCGGACCGGGCGCTCGAGGCGGGAGCGGCTGCTTTATTACTGCGCTTGGCCTCGCACGTGCACTGCCCGCCGCGCTGCGTGGAATGAGGTGTTAATTGCTGGAAGTAATGCACCGCTCTTCTTATTTTTTCAAAAAAATAATGACCGTTGTTCGTTTGACCAGTGTTTATATAGTTTGTTTGTTGATTGTTAATTAATTAATGAATTAGATTTTTAAATTTTTAGTTTATTTTCCTTATGCATTGTTGATTTGTATTGTGCTCTAGACCTGATGAAGAAATTAAATATTTCGAAACGTTGGCTCAACTATTTGTTTCTTTATCCATATTCAGCAATCCAGTGAACTAATTTTATATAAAAATAATGACACTACAACAATTAAGAACAATGGTCGTCATCTGCTTCTAACACGTTGGCTATCTCATCAACTGTTAAACTACTACATGCGAAAGATAAGTCCAGAATGATAGCATCCCCACTCGTGCCCATTGTTCTATTACTGGGGCATCGTAGTGAAAACCCAAATGCTAAACGCAGAGCTTTGAATTTGAAACCACGAGGTTAATAATTGTTAAAATTATGTTTAAGAATAATATTGATTTATTTAAGATAAAATACACCGTCAAATACAAAAATGACTTACCGTTGGCAGAACCGGGACATAGTAATATAAAATTCAACAAAATGTCAATGCCGTCAATTTATCAGCAAAATATCGTCAGTTTATGTGCAAACAGGTTAAACATGCGTATGGAGTCAATGCTGACTCTCTTCATTTAAAAGAGACATCTTCCAGAAATTCCTCTTCATAACTTAACGTGGTTTGTAGAATATAAATACTTCTACAGACCATCCAAAAAATGGGGCACTGGGCAATAAATAATATAAATAACTATAAATCAATAACATAACGTATCTGTTATCTTAGTTCTCGTCTGATTTTTAGAAATAGCTTGAGATATTTACGAAATAAAAATATTTTTAGACAAAAATTTCATCGTAATCGAACTTGTCAAATACTTTGCAATATTTCAGCAGGATATCGCATTTATGTATCCATAGTTTTCAACTTTTTATAGAGAAGTCATAAAGCCCTGTCTTCCTCGTAATAATTTTGCTGTATTTGACGCATTGTCTAAGAAACTATTATAACCGGTACAATATAATTTTGATTTTTATACCAGTTTTGTTATGACATATTCATTATTACGATATTTGAATCCTCTAAAAAATTGATAATTATTTTTTGATAATTTATAGAGATCAAGAGACAAAAATTGTTATAAGATGTCCTTTTTAAGAAATTGGCAGTAAAGTGAAACTTTCTATGAAACCAATCAACTCGTGATCGTAACAAGTAAATAAAACCCGTTTACCGAGTAAAGTTCGTAGAAGATAATCCTTTGCAGTGCATGCAACGTTAAAGAATGTACGTTTTTCTACCAATCTTTTTCAAATAATATATCGTAAGTTAGAGATCCGTAACCAAAGTAGTTGCAATTTTGTCATACGTAGTTGTAAGAAAACATGAAGAAAATATACGTTAAAATATGTAATTTACAATTATATATAAACTTTTAATATAAAAACTAATATTTATCAAAAGTTAAAAATAAGAAGTAAAACATTAGGGTTATTGGTTTATCACAGGATTGGAAAAGTTTTCTAGCTAGCATATTAGCTCATTTCTAGGCATATCGCGACGCAAAACACGAAAAATACGTCACAAATAATAAAACGCGTAGATGATTCCTAAACTATTCTCCAAAAATAAGCCTTCAGTTCTCATCCTTTCAACAATCTCTACTAAATGAGCTCGCTTTATATTGAAACAACCAATTACATAAATTTTAACACCATCCATTTTATTTTTTATTGGATATTCCTCTCAAATATCACCATGTTAAGAATTCGGTTTATTAGAGATACGACCCTGCTCCGCCCTCTCACTTACCCTCCACCCCACGTATCTAGTCACGTCACCGGAGCCTAGGAAGTTCCAACGAGAGCGTACCGCCCGTCATGCCGCCGCCTAATATTCGCCAAAGCGAGCCCTTACCACCCTTTGGCGCCGGCGGGGGCCCTTCTCCCTCCGAGAGGCGGTCTATGCCCTGCGTTCCTCAAGTTATTCCCCCTTGACGGCCCTACGTCCGCCGGTCCCCGGCGTCTCCAGTTGCAAGCCCCCCGCTCCCGCCCCGGAATGAACACTCGGGGTTGAGAAGGGCTAGGATTCCCTCTGGAGCACGGGCCCAGGGCGCGCTGCGCCAATCACTTGGGATCAGCGGTTAGAAATTTGACTCTCGTTGTTTGATGCGATCATTCAGGGGTCCCATAACTCGCTCTGGAAATGTGGCAGAATTTTAGCCGTCTCTGTTTGCGCGTTTTATGTTTATGCTTTCTCCAAGCTACCTACAGGCTGCGATGGCTCAGAAGAAACACCGTTGCGTGTGCGGCAGAGATGTTAAGTCCCATTCGCAATGCAAACATAAACATAAGTATGGCGTTGACATAAAAGTTGCGACAACGTCCATAAGCGGACTCATTCACAATGTGTTCGCATGAGCATAACACGTGAGAGATTTCCTTAAAAGCTTGCACGCTTCTAGCTTCGATGCTGCTGCTTAAGTAAGACATAAGAAATGAACCAATACGTTAACTTAAAATCGAGAATCGAAAGAGGAGTGAAGTCGATAGACGAACTAATGCCGTATAGGCCATGGATACAGTCAATACAATAGAAACTATTATTTTGCTTACGTTTATGTCCGACATTGTGAATACTTCAGTTTGCCATTTGCGTTTATGTTTATGTCTACGCGTTATGCTTATGTTTACGTTTGGATTGTGAATGGGCCTTTATGGTCTGACTCCCGACCATGAAGAATTTTCGACACCAGCTAAATAGCTAGTCGAAATCAATCTGGAAGAGAGTCCTAACGCCCGGCAATACCTGGTGAATGCTGGAGGATTATTGTAACAAATGGGCCACGGCCGCACTCCACCATACTTCTCGCTTTATTTCTGCCACCTACTCTCCCCTTACACACACACACACACACACACACACACACACACACACACACTTCTCTTATATAAATATTCTATAATATCTCCATGACTGTTCATATAGCGTGTAGGTCAGTTTAGGTACTGCAGGACCCTCAAGCACAAACTCATGTTGCCCCCTCCCCCATCCACAAACAAATTCTTCAGATTTACTAAAAACGTTCACTTTTTATGCGGTCCTGAAACAGTTGGAGGTCAGCGTAAACAATTTATGCATTCAGTTTCAAAAATGAATGAATACTTAATATTAGACTAATTTAATATTTATCAAATCTTTAAAAATGTAATATTTATTTTTTAAATACAAGCTTTTTAGTACAGAAGACTATTTTCTTAATTAATATTTTATGACTACATACATATTTTATACTTTCTTTTCGAATATTTTATGATATTTTTTTCTTGGCGCGGGCCCCTCCATGGCTCAAGAGGGAAATCGAATTCGCCCGCAACCCCGGTGATTCCCCCCGCACCCTTCCGGCGCGTCTGAGCGTAGCTCGGGGCAGTGGCGGGCCTCATGAGGTCCCTCTCGCCCCCCAACTCTCGCCTGAGCCCCACACTCGCGTTCCGAGCGCGGCGGTAGATTTAATGCGACATTCCAATGACAGCGGATTACGACCAAACGACGTTCTCCACTGCTGGAAGAGAGCCGCGAGTTTGGATCACAGGCACTGGTGAAGTTGCGTTGCAGATCACGGCAGCCAGGGTTGCATGAAGAGCGCCTCTAAAAGAGGTTGGAGTGCAACATTTAAAAAAATCACAGGCTCGAATGACATATGTTTACCCTCTTATAGTAAGATTTTAATACAAACGTCATGGGAATAAAAATACAGTGTCAATTCAACAATTTCTCCAATTGGAATAAAATATCAGAAGTAATAATATTATCCGAAATGTTGATGACTTTACTGAATCACAGTTACTCCTTGTCGAAATGATATATTTGCTTTAAATAATGCGAATTGTTTCAGAATTGTCCTCTCAATTGATTCATTGATCATGAATTTTTAAACCGACTAAAATGACTCAAGTCATCATCTGAGGTCACGTCATAACCTCTGATCGGGGGGGGGGGGGTCCTGGGGTTTGAGTCCTGACGTTGGCACGTTTTTCGCCACTAGCTAGATAGTTGAGTCGCATTCACTTGATTTATCCGATAATCGCCAGACGTGTGGCAGAACAATACCCTTACAAATGAGCCATGGACCGCGCACGACCTTTTCCTCCTCTTCCTTATCCTACCCCCACCCCTTACTTACACAAACTTACATGCGCTGTAGACATGTCGGACACTTAGAGCTTGTCGGGGCGAGGGCGGTGCCTCGTTGGTGGGAGATACCTAGCTGGAGTAAAATTTCGCCAATCTCCAACCTCTTTGTAGGTTGGCGACGGATCTCGCCGTTGAGCGGGGAAAAATCACCACCAAATCCTGCAAAAAATGAACTACGCTTATGGGAGTAATTACCATTGCAGTTGAAGCGCCAGGAAATCCAAAATAATTAGTCAATGAATCATCGAATCATCGTATCATCGTATTTAAGGCAATGAAAAATTATTGTATAGATAACAGAGTAAACATTACTGTAATAATAGATTGTATGGTCGCTAAACTCTTGGTTCACGTCTCATGTCATTCTGATTTTCCAATAACGTTCCATGTCATGTAATAACACTTTCAATTTTAGAAAACGTGTTAAATTTAATGGGATTTTCTTCACGAAAAAACAACAACAAAAAACTAAATTAGTTCTCTAATAGTTCGTATTATATTGTTTCCAGAGCGCACTTCGTAGGTTGTGCACACATAAGACTACGTGAGATAGTGTAAATTTACGCCATTCTGCTTAACAATGGGCAGTCATGATTTTGTAGGATACGTTAAATTACGTTTTAGACACCCACTAGTAAAAGCGTTTTCTTTTATGGCATGCACAGCGTGCTAAACGTTCAGGTTTTAGCTAAAAGTGAGAGGGTGCTCAATTGATCAGTCTGTTCAAATGTCCAGTCTGTTCAGTCTGTTAATGCAACATGGGAAACAAAATACTTTCGAATCAGTTACTACTGATCTTAATGTAACATGGTACCCTGTTAAGTAATTAGTGTACTTGATTTTAAATAAAAGGAAAGTCAGTAAGTTTGTCTGAATAATAAAGTGATAAAAGTTATTTTACGTTGCTTGTAGAATTATACCACTCGCATAATTATCGTCCTCGTGTCGATTCTTCCCTTTTCTTCTCGCAAAATAACAAGTCACTTTTCCTACTCGTATCGTAAATAACACTTCAGTATAATTCCATGTGGTCGTGTCGTAAGAATTAATTTTGTTCGTCCGATGTGACCTCATGCTCTTAGGTGGTGAAGTTACTTTGCCACATTACAATGAACGATGTTCAAAATTGCATAAATAGAACATTCTTCAATTCAGATGTTCAATCTTTAGTACTTTTTGAATTTAAATCCCTAACTGATAATGAAGATAAAGTACAAATGGGACCATAGACAAACACATTTAGAATTTGTTTCAACATCGCGTCTGTTTCTAAATGTATGTATATTCCATAACAATATTCGATAGTGCTTCCACCTATCTGCGAATTATCAACTTCCTTGTTGTATGGAATGCATCCAGATCACTACGGTGTGTATGAACTACGTTTAGTTCGTTTTTTCTCCTCTAGATTGCTCGAGACTCATACTACTAGATTAATTCGTTCGAGAGCTTATCACCTAACGATGGCGGAATTTTAACGACTGAGGAATAATTTAAGAAGCAGTAGTGGACGAGGATGGCCAGAACCGGTAGTGAACGTGTTAATATATTATATGTCAGAATATCGGCACTAATATATCTAAATATTCGATCACTTACCTTTTTTCTTACTCTCCTCACTTCAGATATTTTCAGCATCTTTCTTTAAAACATTTTGTTGCTTTAAATATACTTGTATTTTACAATAGATGTTCTTTCTTTATTTCAATCTTATCTCTACATTCCCTCTCAAGCCAAGAAAGTGTTTCCGGTTTTCCACAAAACAACCAAATCGAGGTTACGAATCGCATGTCTAACGCGTTTTACAATTCGTGCTCCTGATCTCATCGAGTTCTGCCAATAGTCTCTCCTCCTGTGAGTTCAGTCAAACCCTACCTCGGAGTTTCTACGTCTGCTTCTTGGTCAAAGGAAGCGTGGTCGACGAAACTGTCCGAGGACTGTTTCCCTCCCTCTCCCCCGCGCTCCCTCGTCAACTATCGATCCTCCGCCTGCACCTTTCCTTCCACCCCCGACTTACTCAGCAGCACGTGCGCTAACCACCCCTCCACCACACCCCCGCGGCTCTGCCTCTGCTTTGGCCACAGATTCTACGAGTGATTGCGCGGGCATCGGCGGAGAAATGGCCGGGGGTAACGCATAGAAACGAAAAATTCTTTTTTTTTTCTCCGAAAATTCAGGTTAGAAGAAATTATAAAATATACAGGGAGGAACAACCACGTGATAACACCCATTGTATCTCCTTAACCATGTATGATGCCGGGCTAAATGGGGAACTTCGCGAGTCCGTCCTTCAGACAAACGCCCTCATTTATTTGACAAAAGTATTCTTACTTTCTTCTACACTAAGTTTGCCTAAAGATGACTTCATCCAAGGAAGACTCAAATGCTGCATGAACGACTTTTGTGTGTGATGATTAGTTACGAATAAGTTATGCTTAATAAGATATTGTTCATTTATTTTTGTATTATTTACTTAAAATGTAAAGTAGAATATGTTGTCGCAGTTGTCAAAATAACAGGACATTATTTGAGTGGCAAAACAAGAACTTGCGGGAATGTTGTATGTAGCATTTGAATCTTCCTAGGACGATTTCATCTCTCGACAAAATTACGTAGTATCGAAGAAAGTAGTTGTTACTGCACTAAAATAAATGAGCACGTTTGTCTGAAGAACGGAATCACGAAGCTCCCCATTTAGTTTGCTGGAAAGGATGAATGGAAAATCGCCACTTCTGTGGAAAAATTCATTACAGAAACACAACAATTTCTAAAAAACATTCACATAAATACGAAGATGTACATACATTTAAAATCATGTTTTAAGCCCATTACAAAATAAAGCTAAAATTTATCATTCCCTTAAAAAAAAACAATGTTGACATATCTTCGTAGTAAAAAATAGTGCAAAGACGAAATCAAGTAGTCCCTGCTTCTGCAACCGACTCTCGAAACAGCATATTTGTATCTTGCACGGTTGAGGAAATACAAGGGGTGTTATCAATAGGTGTTCCACCCCATATATTTGGAAGAAGAAGTTACGTGCTAACAGATAATGTATGAATTGTGACCATCATGGTAATCGGCATCTTGAAAAAGAAACGCAAAATTTAATATTTCAATCGATAATGGTTAATGTGTACATTTCTTCAATAGTTTACACGTATATGTGTGTATATTATTTAGGTATTAATGATTGAATTGAGTGGTTGTTCAGCCCATAATGTGCTTTCGGATAGGTGAAGACCAACAGCAATGAGAAGTGATATCACAAGTCTGTCAGTTTGATAGTAATGGCTGCCTCTCGCTGACTCGTGGTTTAGAATGGTTTCGTGTCTAAGTCTTCAAGAAAGATCGATAACAGTCCCCATTGTTGCATTGGAATATTTTTTGCAGTGGAATTTGTGATTCAATAATACGCTGATGGAATTGACTCGGTTCTCTTAGTAAGTCGTTTCTCCCCTAGAAGGAACATTACTCGTCCTTGATGTATCTAAGAATACTTTTGCTTTAGTATAGTTTATGAAGAATTTTAAACAAGGGGTGAATCAGACATAAAAAAGCGCGGAAGGAGGAGGAACAGGAAGGGACAAATCGACCAATTGACGTGTGGAACGAGGACTCTTTTCTCTTAAGTAGAACAGTGAGAATGAATTCTAAATATACTCTAGGACAAACCCAAGCCCGCACGAGCTACTTGATCGCCTGGTGCGCCCGACGCTCCTATGGGCTCGAGTAACTTTCAGTTATTTGTTGTATTTAGCAATGATGCGAAATTAATTAATAAGTCTCTGTAAGTTAGCAATTTTTGCTTACGAACGCACAGCGCTTTCGAAAGATTAGTCCGCTAAATATTCTACCCTGAACGTAGCGTGTTCATGTTTTTATATCACTTTTAGTAAACAGGATTACAAAATCAGTATTCTTTTCATTTAGTTTTTTTTAAATTTTACTCTCAATTGAAATTTTTAAATCGGGCTGATGTATGATTTCATTTTAATGAATCATTTATTTACCTCAAAGAGGAAATGGGAACTAATATCTCTGAGTTTATGACAATAATTATTAAATAACTTCTCTCAAAGACTGTCTTGGGTCACATATCCAGTGACGTACCACCAATCCAGAGGAATTTGTACAACCCTTAATTTTAAATCTCGCGCCAATTTCTCTGGATTCAGTGCCCGCGAGCTCTAATCAACTTGTTCTCATTTCCAATTTTCATAGGATTCTCATTTAATGGGTAATTATCATTTCCAATTTTCATGGCATTCTTTCAAGTGAACATTTCAGGGTGGAGGCACCTAGAAATGATATAGGATAACGTGTCCCTGGCAGGGTCAAAATAATTTTATTTCATCAGAGGACTTTTTTAGAACACGAATTAAAACTTGGAATCTTTTGAATATTTCATTTAATGAATACATAATGACTATGAGCCGAATCAACAAGAATTAAAGAGGATATGTCTGGATACAGGATGTCTAAACTATTCGGATATAACAGATGTTGAAGATAAAACTATGAGAAAATATATTTTAGAAAAATGTTTAAAATAAAATGGTTAAAAAACAAAAGGCAGAGAGAAACCGTTTTAATGTGGTCTCAAAAGAGAAATCTAAATCAATGTGAATGGTCGAAAGAATTTAAGCAGGGAAGAAGAGAAAAAAATCAAAGGATAAACAATTGTAATTGACACATGGGTTCTAGCTGACTTTTAGGACCAGAAGAAGGAGAAGAAGAAGAAGAAGTCATACTGATGTATAAGAAAAAATACCTTTTATATCAATTTTCATCCAAAATGAACGTATTTCTTTAAATCGATATTCATTATAATATAATAAAAATATTGTCAATTAGTATTTTTACATTCAAAAACGTAAATGCAAAATTATGTATTATTAATTATATATAATTTTCTTTCCGTTTAGTGGAAGAATAAGTCAAGTATTTTTGTGTCCCGGTAAAATAACTGTTTTGGAAACAGAAGCGTCGAAACGTAATTTTACATGGGCAAATAAGTAACACGCGCAGCAAAAAAAAATACACTAATGAACTTGTAGTTGGCGCTCATCCAAATCATCCCAACTAGCGGGGGCGGAGCGCGTGCACTTCGGGCTGAGAAGCTCCTCCGCACTTATTGATTGTTCTTGAGGCGGCGCGTCGGCTCCCCCCATCCCGGCCGCCTGCCGGCCCGCTTCGCCCTGCCCG
>BOPP01000066.1:3485332-3513660 GCA_017312745.1 Gryllus bimaculatus | reverse complement strand
CCCGCGGCCCGTAATTTTCCCGGCGGACGCCGCAGACCTCCCGGTTTCCCGTCCTTCGCCTTCCTGCCCGGCCGGCCGGCCGGCCGACGGACGGACGCACGGGGCGGAGAGGGAAGAGAGGTGGAATGGACTGAAAAGAGAAGCAAGAGAAATGGCGAAACGACGAGCCTGACTTGGCTGGAATCGAAAGGAGAAGAGTACTTAGATTTCCCGTTGGCTGTGTGTGAGATTTACGCGCTTCATTTAAAGAACTCTCACGGAAGCATTGACAGAAATAGCTCAATTGTAGCATTGCTGTGGTCTGTGCAGCGTTGCTGATCGGAAGATCATAGAGTTTGAGTTCGATAATGTTCGGATTTTCGAAACGAAGTACCTAAAAGGGGACCTTATTATTATTATTATTATTATTATTATTATTATTATTATTATTATTATTATTATTATTATTAAATGAGTCGACTTCAACCACTATCTGAAGGATGATTTTAGCTGCGGACTGATCTGACCGGTAGTTTTCCGTGGTTTCTCCGACCAATACTAGGCTAATGTTGGAGCGGTTCCCTAACAAACGCGCCACGGACGAGTCATCTTTTCCTCATCCTTCCTCGCTCTCCACACAGACACACACGCACACATTTACACGCACTACACTACAATACATAACGGGAGACCGTTCGGGCTGGGACGGTTGCCTGCTGGGTGAAAAACGTGGCAGTCGGAAACTCCGAAAGTCGACTTATAGGTCGGCCCCGCTCACACATTCCAGTATGGGATACCGCCATCACAGATGATAAAACATGCTCTTCACTAATACAGCTAATGATCATAGTAATTGAAACGTCGCTAAATAAGTTTCATAAATGTAGTTCTGATTAAACGATGCGTGGCATATCAGTGTCACGGTCTGAGCTCACGACTTATGTCATATTGAAATGGCTTCTTTCCTCCTCAAAACTACACTTCCTAAATAAGGGGCGTAGGTATTATAGTGAAATTTATAATAGATGTTAGTTTAACAATCCATTATATGCTGTTTTCGTAGGCAAAATTTTCCCTACAAGCCTAAATGACAGGCGCTTCACATCAAATATTGGTCGAATGTTAAGTGTTGTGTTCGTCTATGGGTCAATTATTTACATGACTCAAATTTCAGAATATCGTGTAAAAGAATATTGGCAGAGGAGATCCGGAGATTTTGCGGTGGATGGACGGATAGCTGAAAATCTGCAGGAACGGAAGGAGGAGACACTAGTGAGATGAAAAGGGAAGTAATGAATGCGAGCTTGGTGGAGACGAGAGAGACTTACTTGGATCTAGAAAGAAAATATTTACTTTTTTCCAGACATTTCTATTGCGAGCAAGTTCCCCGTTCCCTATCCACATTTTATAAATAAATTCAGCTGTATCGCCCACGTCAGGTGGAGCAAGAAAGACAATCCAAGTCAATATATCTGTTGTTTAACCTGAATTGCTTAAACGAAATGTAAAACAAATTCCAGGAACTTTACTTCGTCGATTTCAAAAATCCCTAAAACATAAGGACAATCACAGAGGTCGATTTGGTTACGATGATGGAAGTGAATATAGAAATAACGACTAGCGCTATTAACTTAAAGTTTAAATTGGCATATCAGTGCACCAAGAGACTGCATCGACTAACACCTCCAGAAACATCTCAAGCAAGTAAACGCTGAGTTCAAGTAAGAAGTAAACCTTTCTTCTTACAGAAGTGTACTCAAACAAACGAAAAATGTTTTTCAATGTATTACCTAATGAAATATTGCCAAAGAACACAGGCGAGTGGGCGGAAAACCGCGAAGTTTAAGACGACGTGTAGGGAGAAGGAGAAGCCGTTTCCACGGTTGCCGGAGAAAAGAGACAACTTGGCTCGAATTGAAAGGAAACAACTTACGTTCTCAGTACAATTGCACTGAGTGTAATAAAAATTAAGTGGATTTAAAAAAATCTGCAACTTCTCCATTTTAGGCTCTCAACTATGTCTCAGTAATTTGACCTAATGGAGTATGAGAAGTGTAAAATCATTGGGTCAAAATTAGGAGCGGAGCGAGCTAAATAACGTTTCGTATCCTGTTTCTTGAATTGTCTTTTGTTAGCTGTGTCGAAGTTTCGTAACTGACAAAAACGAATCTGCAAAATACATGATCAAATTAGTGTATACAAAGCACACAGTATTGATCCAAGTCCAATAATCTATCTTCTCTTTCTTCTTCTTCTTCTTCTTCTTCTTCTTCTTCTTCTCTTTCTTATTCTTGTGTTCTTTTTACATTCTTCCTTTTCTTTTTCTTCTTCTTCCCCTTCTCTTACTTATTATTTGCTTGACAAATGCAAGGATCGCTGCAAGACGAAAAAGTGAAACTTCTCACCCTCAAACTACACTAAAACGTCATTAAACCATTACAAGACACGAAGTAATACGTTAAAGTTCAATAATGGGTTCGCATTGGAATATACTGCAAGTATTCCAACACCCAGATTAACCAGTATTCCAAGTACCCTAACCAAGTATTCTAAAACCAGATTATCGTTTCTGACTGCCAGTTGGTTGCAAAAGTTTCTAAACAAGCCGCTGATGTGAAGAGAGTGGAGGCGAGCAGCGGGCCACATTGGCTACCGCCCGGGGTGAGAGCGCTGCGGGCGGCGTCCAAAGACGAATGGGCGTTCGCTGTCGCAGCGGCGCCCTCGCCCGTCCGCCTCGTTACCCACACCCCCACACTCCCCCCACGCCAGGGTGGCACTCACCCCATGATCCCACCCACACTCCACCCCACAACCCCTCCAGAACGTCCCTGCCCTCCGCCGTAGCCCTTTCCTTCCTCTATGCCTTTCTATCGTCGCAATGCGCCCCCCCCAATCCCTGCCACAGACCCGTCTTCCACCTCGACACGGACCACCCGTCTCCTCTTCCAGGAAACTGACGTCTCTGTACTGCCTCCGAAAGAGAGCTTTTAGCGTTCCAGTCCCTACGGTGGAAGATTTTTCGTTGCTAGAAGATTAGCTTGGACGAATTCAGCCGCTGCCTGCAACGGAATTTTAGCAGCCTGCTGTTCTCATCTGCAGTTTTCCGTGGTTTCTCAGATTAACCCCAGGCGAATGCCGGAGCAGTACCCTAACAAACGGGTCACGATCTTCCTGCAATCTTTCCTTCCTCTTTCGTGCTCTATCCCACATCTCGTGCTCTATCCCTCTTTCGTGCTCTATCCCACATCCCACGACACATGTCGTGGGATAAGTTGGGAGCTTAGAGCTAGTCCTGAATGGGGCGGTGCTCCGCTAGTGGGAGATACCTGGTTGAAGAAAACCCCACATGCCGACGTGAAGTTCGGCGCCGCATCTCATCAATCAACGTCAGATGATCACCACCTCCCGTGACAGAAGATGACCAAAACACTTAAAACACTTACTGTACTAATGACCGTAGCAGTTGAGGGACCGAGGAAGAAGGAATTATGAACCAATCCTCTCGTCTTTCACCTGTCCTCGGCGCATGTAACCCCGTCTACTCCACCTCATTGTTCAACGCACTTCTCCACCATGTCGACTCCGTGACGCCCTGCTCCTCGCTCCATCCAGCTCCTCTTCGCCCTGCTTAGTCCACTGCCCGCCATTTCCCACTCCCAGCCCCGTCCATTTCTACACGGTCTCACCAATCTCCCTACAACGCTAAATTACCCGTCTCACCTCATCTTTCCCTCCACTTCCCAACATGGTCCACTTCTCCCCAATATACATCTCTAACTATTCGCTCCCATTCCCAACTCCTATCCAGTTAACTCACTCGTACAATTCACTAGCCTCAACTCTCCCACTCTCGTAACTCCTTACTGCTCCGTCTCCACAACCCTACTTTCCGCCAGATCTATCCCACCTCTCGGCCATTTCAATACCTTTCCTCTTCGATCGCCTTTATGTCCCCCAATACCCCCTCACCTTCACATCACCACCACTCCCATCTCCCTGCTCCGTTTACTTTTTCTATGTGTCCACTATTACGTTCAGCCCCGCCTTCCCCATATACGAGTTTTCGATCCCCTCCTCCCTCTGATACAACATCCATTTTCCATCCTACAATCCGATCTCGATCGTACGTAGTCTTGTGGACGCCCTTCAGCTCGCTTTCGCCGAGTTCTTTGCTCTGTCTCTCCCCGACCGTTTTTGGCCAATCATCCATCTCTCTTCTTCCAACAACACTTCCACCCTCGATATTCGCTTTCACCCTTCACTATTGACCGCACCCTCTCATCGTTTGCGGTTCCATGCAGCCCCGTAACGTCTCCAAATCGATCCTCCCACCTCATATTCCGACAATTCCTCGCCACGCCACTCCCTACCCTCACACATCGTCGCTTTCCAAAACGACCCGTTTGTACCGGCCTTACATCAACTGATGTTTCTGAGGTGACTTTGAGCAGGAAGTATTCGAAGTATTCGAATCTCGACGGTGCAGGTTCTATTTGGATAGGTAAGCGCATTCAGTCGCTGTCTCATGTAGATTTATAGGGTCCGGCTGCTCTAATCGGTATCTTTCGGTGATTACTTCCATCAAGACTAGGCGAATGCCCGTACAGCACCCTCACAGACGAGCCGTGGATCGCGCGCGATCTCACCTTCCTTTTCCTTGTACTTTGCTTACACCGTACTTACACACATTTACACTCACATGCATTACACTACCTCACGTGTCAGGAGCTCAATTGGGAGCTTAGAGCTTGAGGGCAGCCGGTGGGAGATACCTGATTGGGAAAAAACTCACAAACCGACGTAGGTCGGCGCCGGATCTCGGCAGCCAGTCGTGAAAAATCAGCGTCACCTCCAGCGACAAATACATGGAGTGCACTTAGGGGACTAATGATCTTAGCAGTTGCCGTGCACGGAATTACTAATCAATCAACCAAAACGCCCCCTTCGCTACGTCCTGAGATCTGCCGCACGACATCCTCGGGATTCCCTGACGCCGCTCAAAGAAAGGGCGGTCGAAATCTCGACGGCCACTGACCAACTTCTGCGTGACGCTCTAGTGCTCTCCGGGGGGAAAAGTTCGCGGAAAGTTTGATGAATTGGTAGCTTTCTTTGGGCCGACGTTCCCAACATCTTGTAAGAGACGTTTGGGTGCTATTCAACCGGAGAGCAGGCGAGTCAGCTTGTTTGCAGCACTTTCCTCCGCCAATAGTTTCCAAATGAAGATCCGTTAATCGAAGTATTAGGTCTCTATTACATTATGAACGAAAACGTGTTCCTAATGGGTTTACGGAGGAGGTAACTTGCTGACCACACGTACTAGCTCACGCAAACGCTCAAACAAATAGATGGCAAAGAATGTCTTTTCAGAAAGTCTTTAGCTGCAAATATCCTTTACAAAGTTCAAATGAGAATTTATGTATTCGTTTTAATGAATACGTGCACTGTAATAAAACATTTTCCTAGAGATAAAATAGACTCATAAGTGTCAAAAACTCATAAGACGACCTCCTATTATGCTCGTAAACTTATACTTTTCGCATGTGGTCTATGTATAATATCAGCAGAATCATTACCAAACTGGAAAAAAGTGAACGTAGAAATTCATTGTTTCAACCAGGGCGTCAATGTCGCAATGTAGGTTATGCTTTTCCGCCCGTCTTAGTCGATAAATAAAGAACTTAACCAAAAATACATAATATAAGTCAGGTCAACTTCAGATTTATATTAAAAAACTGATTTTCTGAATAGTTTTCATACTTTTAAAATGTGCGAAGAACTCGACATTTTTTCGAACATTTCTTTGTTTGTTTTTTCTGGATATGTACATACGGCTGCACAGCAAACCTTGTAGCAGGTTCAAGAAACTCTCAGTAGTGCTTAAAACCTCATCCAACTCCAGCGCTCCGTGGCCTCGCCCGGGATGTCCGCGTTCACACCCCAGGTCGCGCCTTTCCTGCCCCTAGCAAAACGTCCGCGACTCCTGCCATTGTATGCGAATGAGCCAGGCAGCTCCTCGCCATTGTGTCGGCTGCGCGGTGCAACGGCGGATGCTGTCAACGCAGTCCACCTCTTCCTCTTCCTAATTCCACGACTCAGCGTTAGCGGTAGTCAACGCAAAGAATGTACCGTCGGGTCGGAATGAACTTCCATTTCCTAAACATTTCAAACGTAGGGGAGGGCCTTGTTTTTTTCGCGGATCAGCGCGTACCAAAACATTACGTTGTCCACTTAAACCTCACGCTGTCATGTTATTACACGCATCGTACGTCACGCCAACAGATCTGTTAAGATTTCGTGTGGGTGAGAAGTTACCTCCATTGTTTTCTTTCGAAAATTCGTTACATTTGAATACAAATAAAATATGTGTGAGTTGGTAAAGAGTTTAGTTCCAAACAAACAAAAAATACGACAAACCTGATTGATTAGAGAAGGCTTTTAAAGCAAATGTGTAATTTTATACTTTACTTAACAATTAACCCAATGATTGGGATGGGGTCCTCTTTCCCAATTTTTAAATTTTGACTTCCATATTTTATATCAAATTATTGGAATAGCCTCAACAACACTGTCTCATATTTTTGGACATAAAATCCATGTTTAAGGGGCTTTTGACATGTAACCAGGATTAAGACATGTACATCAGACATGTGCATGAGGATTAAAATATATTATTGTTTTCCAAAAATGGTTAAGAGTAGTGAAAATAGCGAGAAGATACACGCAATTTCGTACCAGAAAATCGGATGGAGGGATGAACGGATGTGATGCACTTATATGTGCTCGGTGCATAACTCGGTCATATTAGATACTTTAGATTTATTTAGTCAAAAAACTGTAAACACCGTATGTGACGTATAGGGGAGAAGATCATCTGCGAAGATTATCTGTTTTTGCGTTCAAACGTGGAAAATATGAAAGGAATAAGATGTAGTACCGTTCTGGAGATCATCAGTATATTTAAGTTTTAAGGATTACTTGATATGAAGCCACTGTGAAATATCGAAACTTGACTGCAAAGTGGAAGAAAGTTTTAATTCTTTTTGCTGTAATAGCAAAAAGGACACATATAAAAACTGTAAATATACGATTTTTATTAAAACATGTGCTTTCGAAAATTACAAAGTTCAAATATATTTTCGAGCCTGTCAGAAATCCCAAACATTGTAGGCGGATATTGCGTTCTCAATGCAACTTATTCCTCAATTTTTGATCTTGAAATAATGTCACGTACATGTTAACAAAAATATGAGCAAGTGTTAAGTAATAGTGACGATAAGAGAATGAAAAATTTTGTCTTTCTCATTAGTTTTCCCACCCGCTCATTCCCGCTAGTTTTCGACGACTACGAAACGAAAACATTACTTTTCCGTATTAGATGTCACGCTATTACTCTCTATGTCATGTCGGCAGCTCACTTACGTTTTTCGCGTTTTGAATACAAATACAAAACATGAGAACGAGCAAAGAGATGAGTGGGGGAAAACATTACAATGATATCGACTGTTGGTGAAGGATTCATTTTAGAGCTGCGCGGTCACCAACGTAAGGCATGGAGAAGGGGTGGACCTACATTTCCCAAACATCCCAAACCTAGACTCTGTTTTTCCCCTCTTACGGAAACATTAGATTTCTATTTTAGTCGAAAGCTGCAGCACCTTGCCATCCCACGGATGTTCGTTCTCTAGTTTTCATGCAGTTTAGTTCTCTAGATTGCATACAGTGCGAGAATTTGTGCCATGCATTTTTTCAAGAAAAATTCTTTAGCTTAAAATTCAGTACCTGTACATTTCCTCGAGTCGCCCCTATTAACATTAAAACATACAGTAGAAATGTTGACTTTTATAATTATGTAAAACGGCGATGTTTCAAATTTTGTATCCCTAGGCAATAAGATAATAATGGATTCTGAAAATGATACTGTGAAAATAAAGTACTGTAACAACACGAATGTGTCCATCAGTTTGACATCACAGTAAATTTCCAAATGTATCTACACATCATTTTAGTAAGAATTTACTCGTAACGTATTTAATTAATTAAAATATTTTTACGTAAGGTTATGTCGGTCTGGCTGCCTCCACCACCACCCCTATGTGCGTACGCCCATACTCTATTACGTTTCCACGTGGGATAATATCCAACCCGGAAATCCTAAAATCCTCTCCTTTGTCGCCAACATTCCCCACGCAGCCGGCGCCAGTAACAAAGATACGGGATGCAAATGCCGCCTCGACCCTCACACGTCGTTACGTCCGATAAAGCGAACTTCACCACGTCGCATCCGGTTGTCATAAACACAAACACACACACACACACACATACACACACACACACAGAGGCACACATGGAGCAGACCGCGCGAGGCCTGGTCCCGTTGCAGGAGTCGTTTGGTCGTTTAGATGATGCGTTCTTCCTCATGCGCGGAGCCTCATGCATAAAGATAAGCAGAACTGGATTTTTCATGCGGGTATTAGCGGGTGCCACCTCTCGTCGGCCGACCAGCTGCAGCGTGAAAGAGACACAGCGGCAGAAGTTTACGGGAGATGTCAAGTGGGAAGTCGTAGGCTTCCGCGGCCAGAGTCATGTGCATGATCTTGGCTGTCCGGGTGACGCCGCGTCCAAGGCTGTGTTGCCGTCGTTTCGACCAGCGTGGTATGCATACCAGCTCTGAGGAAGACCACGAAAAGATGGTCGAAACGTGGTCAAAATAGCCTTTGACGTGGCGTCACCCGGACAGCCCAGATCATATGGATGTCGATTTGGTCGGGACGACTGCATAATTCGAGATTCTCAAATTATATTTCGCAGAGTACTTGAAACTCTAGTGTGCTTCGTAAATCAAACACTATCTGTTAAACTAGTATGATCGTGATAATTACATATCAATACATTAAGTACATATCTCGAAATTCCGTAACTCAAATTCTCTCTTTCAAATTTTATTTCTGATATCTCGTTAACTTGAAAGTAATTTATTATGTAAATGAGTTATGATAAAGAGACATTTTTTCATGTTATTATCAAGAAGTGGCGCTTGTTACTGCTTCATTAGGTCAAAGTAACAAGGAAATATATTCCATCACAATCTTAAACAGTTGAATTGACATAGATCAAATAACAAGGTATTTGGATTACTCAAATTTCTAGAACGAGAATTGTACTTTGAATTTCCTTGCATCTAAAATTGATTTCATTAAGCTATTCGCAGATGAAATTTCTATTCAACTATTTCCCACACACATTTGCCTTACTCATTGTAGAAAAGGCAACTCAAAACTCGTTATTTTGAAACACAATCGCATATCGCAAAAGTTTACCACTTCTTTCGGATATTGAGATCCTTTACATGATACCTCAACAACACTTTCAAAATCTTCTCAAAAATAGCTCTAATTTTTTTTATTAAACTTTGTCCTTGGATAGCGCAGACACTTAAGAGAATGATGCAGGTCTCACGTTAGTTGAAATCCCTAATTTTTCGGAAATTGCGAAAGTTAAAATTTATTTCAGCGTCTTCTTACACAACTACAATATTGAAGATTGGGATGTTTTCTTAGTGAAATCTGTTCTTTAAAAACAAATATTGAAATAAGGTAATGTACAGTGTTTTGAAAATGTGAATAGTTTCCCATAATTTTACGTGAATTATAGACATTTTAAAAATGTTTCCTTTCATTTTTTCTTTCAATTTCCCTTCGTATCTATCAAAAGAAGGTAAAGAAATGTGATGCTAATCTCATGATAACATTTCAAAACTTCAAAATTAAAGTAAGAGATTTTTTTCTTAAATAAAAACTGTTTTCAACTCATTAAAAATGGTCACTCATTTGCATAATTTGTCCTTGAAATTAATGCAATTATTAAAAGAGATACTTTCTCAAAAACCGTTCTAAATTTTTCTTGAAATTTCTCCCACTCTTAGAATAAGGAATGCTTAAAAAATGGCGCAAGTCTCATTTCTATTGATTTTTTTTAATGTTTGCAACTTTAGAAATATTGCGAGAGATTATGGGCTGTTGTAGCACTTCTCGTTTAATTTCTCACTCTTACTTCGTAAGAAATGAAAATATTGTTATCGTTCGGAATGAAAACAAAAAACAGCGAATTTTTGACAGAAAAATTGCTGTTAACGTGACGAGATTAGTAACGTAAAAGCGGATTAATCTTGATCGAAGAATACTACTTCCCCCAAAACGTGTTGCCAGAATCCATGTTTTGTGGGCCTTTGATAGCAAAATATTGACTGACGGCAAAACGTCTGGCCGTCCGTCTGGCCCTCCATCTATCCGTCAGTATTTCCGTCAGTCTGTCTGTCAATATGTCCATCTACAGTCAAAACTAGCATCTAAAGCGTTCAGCCGACTTTCTCTAAAACTGATATTACTTCATCGATAAAACAGACTTGTAGATTTCGACGTTTGAAACTGATATTTTGATTTTTAGGGTACTTTACACGAAGCTCCAACAACAATTTCAAAATTCTCTCAAAATTGCTGCAACTTTTTGGATTAAACTGTGTTCTTGGTCAGCGTATAGGACGCTTAAGAGAATGACACAGGACCCATTTTCTTTGAAGTACCTAATTTTTTGAAAATTGGAAAAGTTCAATTTTTGGTCATCTGCAATATTCAAGATAAAGATTTTTTCCTGAATCAAATATGTTATTTAAAGAAACATTTTGAATTCAGTAATGTGCAATTTTTCGAAAATATGAGTTGTTTGCGAATAATTTTTTAGGCATGTGAAATGAAATATAGGCAATTTTAAAACTTTTTAAAACAATTATTTTCATATATGCAGCACCAATTTTTCATTAAATTTCCTCTTTTCTGTATCAGAGGACGGGAAAAAGATTGGTGCTAGTCTAATTTCCGCTGAACTCTTTGTATTTTCGAAAATTCAAAAATTGAAGAAAGGGATCTTTGACTGTTTTTAAAACTCAGATCTTTAAACATTCATGCACAGTCTATTGAAGAATCGCGTTATTTTCACATAATTTTTGCTTGAAATTAATTATAATTGCCAACTTGTAAAAAAATTCCAATTTAGGAACAGTGAGGGAAACTATGTGTTGTTGCAAAAATAAATTGTATTGCAAAACTACTATATTGATAATTTAGATTTTTTTCTTAATGAAATCTGATTTGTATTTTTATCAGTAAATTAAGCCGTTTAAATATTTTGAAAAATGAATAATTTGCGGAATTGTTGCTTAAAGTACAGACAATTTTTCGTTCCCTAATTATTTTCTTTAAATTTTCCCGAGGATAGAATAAAGTACTTTAAAAACTGCCCCTGTTTATTTTTCACTGAACTTTATAATATTTCCAAATTTGCAAAAGTTACAAAATATGTGTGAAAGAATACGCTGTTGTACTTAGTACACTAGTTGATGTTTATGAAAGAGATATATAGTTCTAGGTTCGTTCTAGGTTCCAAAATAATTTGAGATCAGACGTCAAATGGCTATCGTTAATGCGTACGATACTGTTCGTCAGCTCCTTTCAAGCAAAAAAGGATTTGCATTATTATTAAAAATGGGGCACTGTCTTTGAAGTGTGATATGGCGTGAGATCCTCTTGGAAGACAAATTTCACTTTCTTCTTAACTAGCGATACAAACATATTTGGAGTATTTTAATGTATAGTTCACACTTCATTCTTGCTACAGGCATCAGTGTTTCTTGGTTCTTTGGTTTTTTGGTTTTAGAAAAATTATTCCAGAGTGTACTTTTATCTGGGAATTAAGGCAACCGTTTCCATGATCTATCTCAGTTCGGATTACTGTGTAGGCTATCTTGCATTCGCTGCTGTATCAGCGCGGATCTCCGGAGCCCCCTTGGGATGTTTGGGCGAAGAGAGCGTCCGTGTGTGTCGGCGCCGAACGCCCTATCACGCGGGCAATCGGGAACGTGTGCACGTGCCAGGGGACGGGCGGCGCGCGGCGAATAAAACGCTGACGGTCGCTGGCGCTCGGCAGGTGCACAGCCAGCTCCTCACGCCGCCACTATGCGGCTCTGCAGCGCACAGGTAAGCGGAAGGCGGGGCGGGCAGTAGTGACAGTGAGGTAGCGGATGGTGCTTCCGTGCGCATCAACAGGTATGACAATAAGACCCGAGTGTGTGGTGCATGATTAGAGATGATAGATTTTAGCAATTGCTAAAAATGCTAAATGTTGCCAATCGCTGAAAATAAGAGTAGTTGTATGTTTGATGGTCGGTGCAGTATACTTATGTAGGTTATAAATCTGCGATAAAATGCGAAATCAATCACATAATGCGGAGTCACTTACAAAGTGCGACATGACAGTGAATGTGCGATATAATAGTTAAATTTCATTATATGGTTACGTTCACGTTTTCTTCCTAACTAGTGGTCGACCATAACACCACATCGATGTTTGAAAACGTTTGATTTGACAATGGTGAAGTGTATAAGCTGAACGATTTTTCAGTCGATACAATTTAATTATTAATCTTTATTTGTTACTGACAGAAGAAACAGTTGAAAGGCAGTCAACATTGAAATATCGTCTGAGCTAATTTTGCACTGATTGTGTTTCATAGTGATAATAGGTATTTACTTATATAAATTGATTTCATTTAACAAAATGTATGACCTTTCAAAAGAATGTATTGTGTTGTTTCTCTAAGTATTTACAATTTCCAAGACAATAAATTTTCTCTCCTTTGAAGAGTGTTATACACAAGCTAAATGAGACCTCCCTTAATAATAATTTTCTCAACAAATACTACAAAATTACAAATACTTAATTTTTATAATGCTATAAAATTCTACAGCCTGGATTTGAAAATGCGATTTTTTTTAATATTAAAAATGTTAAATTCTACCAACACTATGCATGATACAATTTGAGTGACGGCAGTGTGTCTCCTTCACTGGTCCACGAGATCCGGTCACGAACTTGTCTGCTAGTACGTTAACTAGCACGTCAGCAAGCGTTTCTCCTTTAGCGGGGCACTACTCCAGCCGGAACCAACTCTAAGCTTTCGGCTGGTCGCCCGAATTATTTTAGTGCATGAAAGTGTGCGTGCGTGTTTATAAAGAGGGAGGAGTCAACCTTGAGGAATGAATAATTGCATTAAAATAATAAAGCTTCAAAATCGAAAAGAGATACTGTCATTGAATTGTTTGTGTTCAGCTAGCATCTTTAAAACTTTCGAGTCGTAAAAGAGAAATAAAATTTAAAATCCATCTGGATATGACATTAACATTTTGTCGATCATATATCTATTTTGTGTACAATAACAGCAAAAAACCACTATTTTCCTGGATGTAAACAACTGTAGAAAGACTCATGAAAGTAAATAGTATGGAAAGTTGCGGATGTTAGCCCAAGTTAGCAAAACATTGTCGAACTTTTTTCTGCGTGACCTCTTGTAAACAAATACTTGGTTCTTATAGATAGCGTTCAATGACTCCTTTAAAATATTTAAAATTAGAAATGTTTTACTCTGAAGTTAGAGTAATTTATGGACTACATTATTTTCATAAAACAAAGACTATAAGGAAATCGAAAATACGAATATTTTACAATAACAAAACACAATGTAGAAATTGGGGGAGTAAAGTAATATTGAACAAGTAAAATGTCTAACTCAAAAAGATACTGAAATATGTAGTAATGCGCACGATTAAATCCCATTTGAAATTAAAAAAAATTATAAATGATAAAATTTCATGTATCAAATTTGTTTTTACAAAGGATAGATGTATACGTTTCAAATGGTATGCCTGATGTATGGATGACGTATGCCTTTCAAATGGATTACGGTATTAGTTGGTTTTGCCGTGGGGCGAAATTGTTACATACAAAGTTATATTATATAAAAAGTATTGGCAAATGCCAATGTAATTGTTGATTCTGTTAATGTTTTTCAGTTTGGGCACGCGGTAGCAGCATTGCTGCTAACTCTTCTGTTGGTAGCAAACGCCGAGGAAGCTATGGAGTTTTCTCCTGTCTTCCCTATACCACACCGACCAGAAATCATCCCTTGTTTTCCGAGTAAAGACTGCAGTACAGTTCGATGCAGGGGCATACTGCCCGAAGACTGCCCGAGCGGTCGTACGATTCGCTGCGGGTGTTGTGACGTCTGCCTGGTGGAACTCGGTACGTTCTCCTTTTCCAAAGTTGTTATTTTTGTTGTTTTTAACCCAGCAACAATATATTAGCGGTAACACTTGCATCAGATGAATTTCAAAGAGGTACTAGGATTCGTGTCCCGGCAGTGGCGGAATTTCGACAACAGCTACATAGCTAGGTTGCATTAATTTGCTGTCCGGAATAGTTGGTCTATTCTAGTCTATTGGCAAACTTATCTGATAGATACTTTATCGGGTTTTTTCGATCTACACCGGACGAATAGCGGAGATGTACCCTAAAAAAAGAGTCACGGACTACACTCAATCTTTCCTTTTTTACAGTTGTCCCCTCCTCTTACACACATATTTACGAATACTACTCTGCCAGACAGACACTCAGTCAGGGTAACCCATTGGTCAGCGTATTCGCATTCCATGAAGCAATCCCGGGTTTGATTCCCGATAAGAGAAATTTAAAGTGTGCGCTTTCCTTGCAATGTCCTAGTATATATTGCTGCGTGACGATGAGAAAGCGCACTTCTCAGGTTGAGAAGACCAGAATACGGCGTGGGGATGACAATGTAGTAACCACGCAAATCCCGTAGTCCATGGTCCTAACTGGTAGGCCTTGACCCTCTAAGGAGGTGTTCAGCCAATACAGACAGACCCTGTCACACAAGTCAGGAGACCAGTCGGGAGCTTAAATCTAGTCTCGAAAGGGGCACCGCGAGGGAAGATACCCGGAGGGGGGACGCTCTTAAGCCGGCTTAAGCTCTTAAGCCGGATTACTACATATTTCTTGCTTAGTTAGTAGTAGTAAGTAGTAAAAATTACTACAGTCTCATTCCAACAGCAGAAACACTGACCCTCACTGGGTAATATCCTCAACTCTTGAGTAGGGAAATGGTCTAGGTAGTTGACACGTCCAGCAACACAAACTCACTCGTTCATTCTTTTTCTGGCGGCCGCACTCTTGGATATGAATCATCGGCCTTCCGATGACGTACGTTGTGTTCTGTTGTTGTTGTTTTTTTACTTGGAATCACGTTGGTATTCCCAGCTCTTAATTTTAAATACCATATTCGTCGCCAAGAACTAAACATTGGACAAAGTCAATTTCATCAATTCATTATTTATTTATTGTCCTGACTGCCTGAATATGTGCTCTGATTAGTACACGAGTAGCCGAAGGATTTAATTACCATGCCTCCCACTGAAATCTTATCCTATCCTGAGGTGTTACCACCAGCGTTACCGACCGTTACTGTGCTGCTAATTACAAAAATAAATAACACGTGAGCTTGCATTGTAGTATGTTATTCCAAAAAAATTTAAAAAAGTATACGCGATTCTGAAAAAAATATCTTTAAATAAGTCTACATTAATGATTTTGTTTCCTACATTACGTGCAAAATACATAATATTACATGCCTAAAATTAAATATTTATGACTCAATTTATAATTTTATTATCTATTTTAGCTGTCACAAACATCTTGTTTTATGATTTAAGTAAGGCTAATCTATTCAATGGGTAATGGTTTTAGGTGCCCAGAACGTCATGTTTTGAAGGCTAAAGTTGCGTTGTGCGACCTGTTGCTGAAACGCATTCCTAATCCCATGACTTGTTCTTCCGCAGAGTGCGGCGAGCAGTGCCGATTCTTCGTGCCGAACAACGCGCGATGTGGACCTGGCCTGCGGTGCGGGTCCTACGGGCAATGCGAGTACAAGCCTGGCTTCCATCCCGGCGTCCCTGCCCCCGGTTATCCCAGCCGGTCCCCCACTGTCCCCGCGCCCCGCCCCGCATTGCTTGCCCCTCCACGCCGCCCTCCCCCGCCGCCCCTCCACGTTGCCATCGCCACTCGCCGGCCGCAGAAGTGCACTTGCTAACGAGGCACGAAAATATGTCTTACCATGGCTATACACGAGCAAGCCCATCTCCCAAGTTTGCTAGTATTACGGTAGTTGTAAAACTGTCACCATCGTCATTGTGGGAGCAATGAGAGGGCGACAGATTTATGACTGGCCCGAGTCAGACTAGACAAGACCCGCATGTTCGTGTGTATCCTTAGTAATGAAGACTACAAAGAGGAGAAAACAGTATAATTTCATGACAACCATTTCCGGAAATCACAAATGTTGTAAGATCTGAAGATGTGATTTGCTATGTGATTTTGACACATGAAAATATCACGTGGTACCCCTGAAAAGGTTGAAATGTTTCTTGAAAGATAACTCCAATATGTGTCGTTCTACTCGAAAGACAAGTGCGACACTAGAGAGAAGGTAACAAAACATCATACTTCTCACAATACCCTTTCCCACATCCCCTTTCCCCAATAACAATGTATAAAACTTTTTTTACAAAAATGAAACTCTCAACTCATCGGTGCACAAGAAAAGTGACACATCTACATTTATCACTTCACAAAAGAAAGGTTATTTCCTGATTACAGACGTTTATTTCTTAGAAAAATTCAAAGTATCTAGTTCTTCTGTTTCGCAAACTATCTTCGTGAAATATTTTTCTAGTAAAATAGACTAAAGATATTTCGTACTTACCTAAAAAATGACGATTTTCGAGATGTGTCACTTGTGTTTGTTGTGAAAATGAATTAAGGTATTTAATTATTTATTAAGAATAATTTATTATTGACAAAGTGAAGTAATAAAGATTTTTAAATATAATTTTCTAATTATTAATACCTTTTGTTTGATATTTATTTTAAGGAATTATATCATTTTTCTTCTTCCTTTGAGTGCATTATCATCAGTTTAAGTATTTTCGTTACCAGTATACGAGGTGATAGGTAAGAGGTTATTCGATATCTCTCTCAGAAGTCACCGAGGTTGGCTTTAAATACATATTGTACACTAGAGGTAGTAGGTAGAGGATGTGTAGTTAGTGTGGAAACATCTGTTTTGGCGTTGTTTTCGTCTAAATGAAACTGCCTTCTCATCATCCAAGTTGTTCTCACATATAGCTGAATTGACAGGAAAAAATTTACTAAGACCATTTGATACGTTACGTGGAGTAGTAAAGACGAATTTCTTCCAGTCACAACTTGGGTCAAAAATCGTAGAATTCGTCCTTGATTTCTTTATCGTATATGTACGCATATACAAAGTAATATACCTAGTAGAGAAAACGTTATGTAATGCCTTAGAAGAAATATTTCGAGATATTAACAGAAATATGTTTTGGGGTCACTTGATACTGAAAGTGTTGTTTTCAAAACGTCTCTCTGTCCGTATGTAAACTACACTAGCGTCTAAACTCATCGAAGGATTATTTTCAAAATGAATATTCTCCGGTCGATCGCCAACTCGTAGGTCTGAGATTTTGCAACACCTCCCTTAAATTTTGGGAGTACTTTACATGAAGCCTCCTGGGACATTTTTGAATTTTTTGAAAAATGGCGCTCAAAACGTACATTACCAACAATTTGTGTCTGTTATTGCACTTGAGAGTTCAAGGACTTTAAATCTTGTATGGAATTTGTCTAAAATTGAAAGTTTTCTGCGAAAAGGAGATCAAAATTTTCCATTTTCAGAAACGTTCAAACGCACTTTTTTCGAAAAGATCTCGCTGTTTTCTTTTAATTTTTGCTATGAGTAGTGGATTGAAGAACATGAAATAAATGCCAATTTGATGTATTCTCTTGCTTTTTGGAAAATTTTAAAAAATTGAAATATCTCTCATGTTTTCAATACTTACATTATAGAGATGTGCTATACATTATCGCATTTGCGAGTAAAATGTGTACATATGGCGAGATTTTACCCTTCTTGCTGCTAAATCGTTTTAATAAAGTGCTTAGGCACCGATATATGACAGCAAAGACGATGGGGTGAAATGGCAGAGAGAGCACAGGCTGAAGAGGAAACTAACTAGTACGAGAAAATTTGTGCCATTTTATAGCACCACTAGTTAAAGTTTGTTATTAGGAGTTAATTAGATTTATCGGAATTAGATTTAGTGCCGCATTGGCTGGCGCATTTGCCTTCCATCGAAAATGTAGTACAAGTTGATGAAAAAAATCAATGCTTTTCAAAATATATAATTTTTAAAAAGGATGCCCAAATTTTAACAACTGCATCCAAACACATTACATTTTATTAAGTAATTGCTTGTTTAAAAACTGGGTAGAAATTCATCAAAACATCACTTTTTATACTACATGAATGGAGCACAATTTTGTTCTTTCCAGATGGTGTATCACGCATCAGTAAACCTCACCTTACGTGCTTACTCGCTCTACATTCCATATGCATCATATCATAGCGTTCAGTATAAAGTACGACCTACGGAATGCATTGCGTAGATGTAAATGTGCGTATACATGGTAAAGTGAGATAAAGTGTGTGTGAGAGTTGGAAAAAAAATGCGTTCGATCCCCGAGGACGACATGATGAGTGTGTGAGCTGTCCTCTTTTGTCATGTAGTACGTAACACTGCGTTTTGAACGTGATTTGAATCCACGCCATAAATCGCGTTTATGATATACGCTGCTTCTACTTTGTGGTGTTGAACTCGTTGGGATGCGGCGTGGGTTTTGTCACACGTGATATGTTTTCATGTTTTTTCGCGTGAGTTGAGAGTTCTGGTGCGCCCTGTTCAATTCGACAAAAATGGTCTTACACTGTGTGTGACAGGGTGGATGATGTATGCCTTTCAAATAGATTACGGTATCAGTTGGTTTTGCCGTGGAACGAAATTGTTATATGCAAAGCTTTACAGAGGTGTGATGTGGGTTCCCTTGGAAAACGTTTGAACTGGAACATCCTACTCTCTATAAAAGCAATAGTTTTGTCTTGGCTTTGACAAGCTTATTTTCAGACTGAAGAAATTCACCAATCTTTAATTTAGAACTTTGAAAACATGAGATCTTTTGTAGGAATATTATTTACTACTTTCAATATTTTATTCGATTTTTATAGAATAATTTAATAGAATAATTAATAGAACAACTTTTAATAAAATATTTAATAAAGAGAAAATAATGAGTGCAATGTAAAACAAGGGAAACGTAAGGGCTGTTAAAAAATTCTAGAATAAATTTAAAATAAAAATGTGCATTTTTCCTGCCAAAACCTAGTTCTTGGTGAATATAATATAATATTACAAAAATCAACAATTGTTCTTTTATGCGTACGTTACAAACCAAGTAAAAAGAAAGCAAAATTCTATACATGGTAAATTAAAGATAATTAACCCTTCGATGCACGGAGTTCCGATTTTGCGACTTTCAACTTAGTGGGGCGCAAAGACCCGGTCTCAATAAAACACTAATTTGGCACTGTAATAAAGAAGTAATGAATTAAATTAATTTTATTACTAAATAAATTTATATTTAAGCTTTTAACGCATAGTAAGGAATTTTACAAATTTTTTTTTCCACTATGTGCAGCCCAATATTATATGCCAGAATTATTGATATTTTTTGTCGTTACTTGTGTCTTGGCCCTGATGTGTTGTGCAAAGAAGAATTCCGGCAGGGTTTAAGTGTGCTGTATGTAAGGTACCTATGAGGTTGGCCAAGCGAAAGAAGTTGTGTGATGGTTTCGAGTGGAAGTGTAGCAAAAAAAGGGGCCACTCCTCTTGTGCGTAAGTGTTCCGTGAGGAAGGAGTCATAATTTGCGGGAAGCAAGTTGAGTATGATTCATGAATTAGTAATGACCAATCTTTGGGTTATAAAACTGTCAGTCAAACCGCCATAAATATCGCCTATCGGTAAGTTTCATTTATGTCAGAGCTCCCCTCATCCACCTTCCACGCCCTTCCCCCTCCCTCCTTCCCCCTTCCCTCCTCGCCACTACACTTCTCCAAGGGTGTACTGTGTACCCTACTTTAACCTCGACCTGTTATATGCAATCTGATCTAGTAGACATTAGTTAAGTTGTGTTTAACGTGTACAATGTTTTCAAAACCTTAAAGCTTCTGTTGGGTTGAGTTTATGAACGGCGTTCTTCTTCAAAAATCGAAACTTCAAACGATCAAAAATTTTGTCGGCGAGTGTTCGCGTTAGCCAGAATAGTTCATCATTCTTCAGAGACTTTTGAGCTGTCGCGTTGTGAAAAGTCTGATAACGCCACATAAAAATGCATGCGGGCTGGAGGCGTTTGCAGATCGGTTTCTTCTTTTTTAATTCTCCTCTGTTGTCTCTCTTCCGGAAAAAAAAAGATTTTGCTCAGGAGTTGATATGATACGTAAACGAAACGAGATTCCCATTAAACATGTCACATCAAAGTGATAACATTAAAAAATGAAGATTTTATTATTATTTTTTTTTGCTTTTGCGCTTCTAAACAACCAAAAATGAACACCAATTAAAGTTTGTTTTCACATTGTCTCAGAAACAAGATTCTGAACAGAAGAGACATCATGTTAATTAGTTAGGTTATCTTGTGTAATACATAGAGGATGTTTGATTCTTGGGCTGAAATGTCGACAAGTTGTAAACATCAATAACAAACACGTGTAATTCATTCCACGTTGAAATTTGAAAATCACACAGAACACACAGACAAATAAATAAGCTTTAATATACGTTCATTTAAATTGATCAGTGTTGCCACTTTTTAGAATTGGCTAATCCCTCATCAGAATTTGGTTAGTACGTCGAAAAATAAGAGATAGAATCATTGTCACTCTCTCGTGTACTAGATGAAGTTCTGAATGAATTGTAGAAAGAATTGAGACTGGGATTATTCACAGGGTGTTTTGTTGAAGGATTTGAAGTAATATTATTTATTTTCAGGTTTGTAGTAACGAGTGTTGTGAAAAGGGGAGATAAATTGAGATTATGACAATTATTGAGCATAAACGAGTGTATGTATATATTACACGCACACGAATATATAATTCAAATATGTTCTTATTCACGTAGTCCTGCTTCTTTGAATGACAGGTATGTAGTAGTGTCACATAATTTTTTTCTGAAATACTCGTATACTGGGCAGTTGAGCAATTATCCAAATTCCTTTGGCCTATCTCTTTCATCCGCAGGAAATATATTTTCTCCACAGGCGGGAAGCCACCTGTTAAATGTAAACGGTCAGTGAACTCTGGTCAGGAAGGTTCGGAAGCGAGAAACCACTGATCTTCTTTACTGACAGTAAGTTTAATGCAGATAGCAGTAATTTCTAAGCTCTGTTTTCTTATTCTCGTAAACGACACATTACGTTGAAACCGATCTTTTAATGATAGTCGCGGTGAAAGAACTTGTATGAATACTTTCAAATACACCCTCATGAATTCTGTTCAAATACGACTGAAATTATAATTAATGCAATGGTTACCATCACGGAGAGGGCTGTGACGGTGAACATTTTACCACCGAGTCTTTTAAGCTAATAAAGAAAGAAAGAAAGTGATACGCATTCCTTGATGGTAAGTATTCAAGTTCTGAAGATGTCAGGGTAACAGGAGGCTGAGAGACAGGATATGACATAGGTCCCAATGAAGAAAAAGAAGCTGTCTTATCATGTACAGGAAAGAAAAAAGGAGGCTCAAATATTTCTCATTAAAAAGGTGGAAGAATAAGAAATATTTATCTGATTAACGTAGGATCAGGAACAGCATATAGTTTCTAAAAGAAGGGAGAAAAGGAGAGAATTAAACAAACAAGAAAAAAAGGAGACAATTCTGAAGGCTAGAGCTAACTCTAAAGATAATTCTAAAACATTAGAAGACAATTCTTAGATGAGAAAAAAAATGAAAAAGAATAAATGAAAGAGGGGGAAAGGGGACGTGAAGCAAAGACAACGAAGGGAGGAAGAGTAAGAGAAAAAAGGAAAGTAAAAAAAATACAATCTCAGTAAAATACTTTCCTTTTTATTGAGTTGCAAACCAAAATGAGCACTTAGATTGCTTTCTTAAATTTCATTCACAATTTCAACCACGATCCAATTACTTTCTGTTAGATCTCATATCTCTTTTTTATCATTTTTCAAGACTGTAATTCGCGATTTCGAGCGAAAGAGAGGTCATTATTATTCACTCTCTTATTATACACTCCAGCAACGTCAGCCAAAAAGTCCAACCAACACATATCTTTTTTATTTTTTCCCAGTAATTTATTGCAAACGTTAAACCCTTCCTGTATTTCAAGATCGAAGTAATTTAAAATATTACAAACTCTACTCTAAATTAAGCTATAAACTCACCACATATGTCGATTTCACAGAAAATAATCCAAATGATACTGTGAAGAAAATACTGAAAAGGAGAAAACTTGCTACCAAATGAGAAATTCATTCTAATACCAAGAAATAATAAAGACAGACTTGTATTATGTCACGTTTTACGAGCGTAGACCAGCACGCAGGAGACGCACGCGCCGGGAGGTGGCTGAGATGAAGGATCTGAAGTGAGAAGTGGGCGTGGTCGACGGCGGGAGTAAGCTCCTTGGCGGCTGAGGATGATTAAAGGTAGGCTCTGTCGGATCGGGGCAGCGGGCGAGAGCGGGGTGGGGCGCCGTCGGATGACGGTTTAGGACTGAAGCGGAGGAAGGGAAGGAGCAATGTTGGAGGCAGGAGCGATGTTGGGGGCAGGAGCGATGTAGGAGGCAGGAGCGATGTTTGAGGCAGGAGCGAATTTAGAGGAAGGAGCGATGTTGGACGCACGAACGATGTTGGAAGTAGGGTCGATGTTGAAGGTAGGAGCGATATTGGAGGCGAGATCCATGTTGGGGCGCTAGCTGGGGCGGAACAGGAGTGACATTTGGGGGGGGGATCGGGGATGCTTGGCAACGGTAGTAAGGAGGGAATGAGGGACTGGGAACGGGAGAGGGGATAGGAACGAATATATTGATGTTTCCGGCACAACTACTAAGATCATTATTCCCGTTCGTGTAATAACTGTTTTACTGCGGACAGGGTTCCTCCCTCGCTGGATGGTGAGAAGCGGTGGCGACCGACATGTTGCCTTGGGGTGGATATCTCCGTTTAGAAGTCTCCACCAGCGGTGTCCCGCCCCAGCTTAGGAAGCCCTAAGCTCGCGGCTAATCACTTGTCATAAGTGGTAGTGTAACGCATGAATCTAGTAGTAAGTAAGGGGTGAAGATAGGGCAAGAAAGAGGAAGGAAAGATCGCGCGCGGTCCGTGGCCCTTTTGTTAGGGTAGTGCTCTGGCATTCACCTGGTGTTGATGGGAAAAATTACCCGTTCAGAACAGCAGGTAGACTTTTCCAGACAGCGATGAATTCGTCTTAGTTGTTTGGTTAGTGTCGCGAATTCTGCAACCGTCGGGTCACCAACTCACGCGTGGCGCTCGGCGTTCCCATCGCCTCCCGAGCGGCGTGTACCTGCCCGCCTATCTCGCCGGCCCGCCTGCCGTCCTCGCCTCACCTCCAGACGTTGCGCCGTGCCGCGCGCGCCCTCTGCTTGCGGTGACAGCTTGTTTACCGCGGCTCGTATGCAATAAGGTTAAACTCGCCCGGCAAACCGAGTTTAGGGCGGAAATCCGATTCGGACGCGGGCGATGGGGAGGCGGCGGCGGGGGCGGCGGGGGCGGCGGGGGCGGCCGGGGGCGGCGCGGGCGCGGGGGCGGCGCGGGCGGCGGGGGCGGAGATGTCGGGGGCGGCGGCGGGGATGGCAGAGGGGGCGGAGGGGCGGGGGGGCGGGGTCGACGGCGGCGGGCGCCGACGGATGGAGTGCAGGGGATTCAGCTAGTGAGCAGGACGCCGCCGCTGTGGCTGTGGTGGAGGCAAAAAGGGTTGAAAATAGTAGAGTAGGAAAGAGTGAGCTAACGAATCATGAAACATTTTACGCCCATTTCAATTTGTTGCGTATCAGCACAATAAAAATATCTCTTGCGTTTCTACAACATGAGCAGGAAAAACAACAGAATGATGTGCCAGAAACACGTCTTTTATGAATCTACACACGATGGAGTGAGGAATGTTGTTATATTTTGATATGGATTTCGGGTGATTGTTTTTGTATTATTTTAACGTCACATTTTCTTTGCAATGAGAGTTGTTTATTCTCGAGTTGAATAAACCATGTATGTTTAAAGACTCGTGACTGAAACGTATCAAAATAAGATGGACAGTAAACTACATTTAACTATGGCGAGGGATTACTTATCAGCTGTATACCTGATCCTCCGCAATGTAACATTGGGTGGTGGCCAAATTAGTGTCTCTGCTTGAAATACACAAAAATACATTTGAAGATAGATGTTGGTGCAGTTTACGATTTAGTTCAAACTTTTGAAGGCGGTTCCGGCACTACCGGTCTTAGCGAAATTGGGAAGGTGTCGGTGTTAGTCTTTTTGGCAACGATGTAAGTTATGGTGAATGTACCGATGATGATGCTAGCGTCCAGTGTTGACGTCTGCAGGCTGTTGTTAATGTTTATGTTGACGAACGTGTGAAAAGAGGTAAATGTACTAGTTTGAATATTGAGGGTAGCTGTTGCAAGAGTTATGAACAGTAACATCATAGGCAACATAATTTTTATTTATGTTGTAACATATTAGTTACTAAAGAAGGAACTGATGGATTGATTGGATCATCAGACATGCAAATCATGATCAATAGGCAAACTCGTGGATCGAGTGGGCCGGGTTGGAGCAAGCGCGGTTTGGCTGCCTGAAATGGAGGTGGATTTTCAGCGAGCTTCCAACCCACCCCCGTTGCCCCAACCCACCCTCTGCCCGACTCCCCACTCCAGGTTCGCCGCATGTTGCGCAGCAGCGCTGATGGTAATCGCGGTAACAGATGCTGGACACGGGATGCGGTGGCAGCCAAGGGCAGAAAGAGATGGAAATGATTCCAATGCGTTCGTAACTCGTTTGAGAGGGTTCACTTCAAACACGAGTGTTTCTCATGAATTTGCTGACATCGAATAAAGATTAATTTGCTTGTACCGGATTGGAAAGTGAATAAGTGAACGTTTAATAAGATAACCTTTAATGTTATCTTTGTCGAGATGCTGGCGATGATTCGAGATACGTTTGAATGGGGGTTATATATTTTCAATCGTCTCCTATATTATTTCAGTAACATACATACGTTTTGTGGCTCTCACATTCATCTAATCTTTATAAATAAGGTTTCAAAAAAGAGAAATTCATGGAGACGTGACGAATTGTACTTTAATTTCAAAATATGAAATATTTGTTAAAAACGCAACACAAATATTCATGTCAAATGCAACCTGCAACACTTGACAGCATTGTCAAAATTTGTTGTCAAAGAGCTTCAAAACCACAAAGGTCTCAAAGAAACGTTTTTCACACCAAAATCTAAAAGATCAGTTATTTTTAAATATTTGATTACATTTTCATTGGTTCAGCGCTTATAAATACTACTCAATATACTATTCTACTACTGTACTACCCCACCTGTTCAGAGACATGCAAAATCTGCAACTGTATACGAAATTAAACTAATTATTTCATATTCTATGAGAGTGAATTGCACGGGTGTACTTCTCTGATCGGAAATTAAGTTAAATAATATTGCTAAAAGTAGGGTTGTACTTGTCCGATGCTGTATTTTTACATGGAAAACATGCATTCTCAAAAGTAAAAAACGTTTTTAATATTTTTGTGACTATCAAGGAAAAAGAGAAGCTGTCAAGGAAGATTGTAGAATTACTTCAAATAATATTAAAGAAGCAATTTTTGCGAATTGTTTCAAGATAATCTCTCTAAAACACTTAATAAACCGTTATTGAAAGTTTATGTTAAAAATGAATTGCATTGCTTTTCATTTTTATTGGATATTCTATAAGTATATTCTAAGTCATCTTTATAAGATTTTTAAACAAATAAACACGTATTGTTAACAACTTTTCCCCTGAATTCGAAAATGGAAGGATTGGAAAGAGAGTAGGATTTAACATGGGGATGTTCTGGCATAGGTACGCTAGTCTTGTACATAATACATTTCTCAACAGGCAAGGGTAATGCTCAAGCTTTATCACTTCAGATATGGTAGGCGGTATCTGTGATCCTGAAACAAGAAAGCTTTCATTCCTCTCACAAGAATGCAACATTGGATTGTCTTAATTTTGGTGGGTGGTACGGTTCCCCTCTCCAAGATCAGAACTAAATACAAAGTTTAGTTGTCTGTGTTGATTTTTTATGTAAAAGTGGTTCGCTGTTTTCACATCTTGTGTGTTCTTAACAGCATAGAGATATTTGTTTAGTATCCATTCTTGTGAACAAATGTTTCCTGATCGTACATCATATCTAAACATATACGGCACATTACATTGGTAAATGTTTTTCGTAGCGATAAGTTGAAAGCATATTTTCAAACAATTTTTTAAATATTATTTCTCTCCTTACGTGTTTGACATCAAAAATCGAAATTTTACATTAATGAAAATATATAATTATAATATAACGTCTTTACAACAAAAAATCATATTTTCTTATTAAATAATCCTTACAAATGAAGAATGGCTCCCAACGATGCTCTCTTAAATCATCATCTCTCTGGTACTTGCATTTCAGGTACTAGTGTACTTTATTATTTAGAAACACCTTATGCAGTTTAGCTTATGCTCACAGAAAATACACTCCTCAAAGGCAATTCTAAGTAAATTTCGGCTTTACATTCATTCGACGAATGTGTATTATACAATTATACAAATTTAGTATGTAGTTCATTATTTTATTAACAACTAATAGTTTTCCGCACTTTGTTCTTTACTTGTGGTTTCATACTAAATTTACATTAAAAATATCACATAGTTTCGCCAATCGTTTTTAATCATTAATATGTTCCAGATACTTTGAAAACGCCCCATTTAATTTATACAGGGAATTTAAATAAATACGTTGATATTAAGTGGTTTAATTTTTTTGTTAATTCGTTGTATATTCATGTATTAACTTGCTTAAATTGACAATGTTTATTATTTCAAACAGCGCCAGCGTTTTCAACATTTTCATTTTTAGATAATATGTATGATCAGACATTTTCGTATCCTAAAGTACCATTTCAAATCCAAAAAAGTACGACAAATCTTTTGTACAATGTATCAAGTTGCAATGAAACTAAAACATAAATATGTTTCCAAGAAGAGTTTTCGTGCAATCAAGTGTCCCTCACTCGAAACCACCGCATAATTGATTTAAGGGCGCTATTGTCTTCATTTTGTTGCCAATAAAAGCGGCAGTTTTATATCGCAGTCGATAGCGGCTCCTCTCTGATTGGTCGATACGCCACAAATAAACCACCCCGCACGCCCCCTTTTCAACCATCTTCGTTATCGATCCTGCGGCACCGACGCATCAGACCGAAAGCGACCGATAACGTGTAACATTTCGCCCCACCCCGAGGCAGGTGCGTCGCTCAGAAAAAAAGGGCACTTCATCAGCATTAACATCCCATTCTGGGTTCCCCGTTGTCTGCCGGACGCGCGTGTTTCGACGAGGGACGTGACGCTAGAGTGCGCAGGGCCGCGGCGGAAAGAGCAGGGGGGGGGTCGCTGGTGAGCGGGGTCAGGCGGTGGGCGGCGAGGCTGGCCGACGGACGGCGCCGAAGTACGGTGTGGCACGTGGCGGGGTAGGATGTTCATCGGGAAGGAGATGGGAAGAAGTGGTTGGAAGACGGCGGTCGACGGAAGGGGGCAGTGGTCGGCAGTGGAAGGAAGGTAAGCGGGATGTCTCATCAGTAACCAGGCGGGCAGTGGGCGGCATGCGGGCAGTGGACGACGGTAGGGCTGGCAATGGGCACCAGGTGGAAAGTGGACGAAAGACAGGAGGGAAACGGACTTTGGTTGGGCGATCGACGGACTGATGGTGGAATGCAAGAGGGTGATGGACGACGGATGGCGGTGGACGGCGGAGCCGAGCAGAACTAGGCGGGCAGTGGACGTCCCCAGAGCTGGCGATAGGCACGGGACGGGCAGTGGACGGTGGTTGGTAGACAGCGAGCGGGAGATGGACGGCGGGGGCGGACAGTGGACGTCGGTAGGGCTGGCAATGAACACCGGGCAGGTGATGAACCTTGGGCAGGAGGCGGACGGGGGACGGACGATGAGTGACGGGCGGCGGTTGGGCTGGACGTTTCGCGGGTAGGAGACAAACAGCGAGTGGTGGTGAGCGGGCAGTGGCGGGCCGTCTGTAGGATAGTATTCACCGGGTGAGTGATAGACGGCTGGCAGCTGATGGACGGCAGACGGACGGCGGACGGTGAGTGAGCAGTGGGCGAACTGGCAGTGGACGGCAAACGGACTATGAGAGCGGGTAGTGGTGGGCGGCCGAACAGACTGGCGTTGGACGG
>BOPP01000066.1:3444991-3484264 GCA_017312745.1 Gryllus bimaculatus | reverse complement strand
CGGACCAGACAATGACGAGTAAACATTGGGGGAGGTGGGCAGTGAATGCAATGGTGGACGCCGGCGAACATACCTTGATGACGTGGACAGCGGGCGGAGCGATGAATAGAGGGCAGTGGGAATGGCGCGGATGCGAACGGTGGGACGGCGGAGGGTGCACCGGGCGTTGGACGGCGAACGGCGATGCCGTGGCCAGTGTGACATGTTCGCGCGGCGGACGGGCGGGCGAGCAGTGGATCGCCGGGCGACGAGAGCGAGGCGGCGCGTGGCGGGCTCACGTGCGGCTGCTAGCCTCGAAGTGGTCTAGTGAGAAGGCGGCGGAGAGTATCCGGGGAGGGGGTATATGATAATGCGGATCGGCGCCGCGGGTTGCTGATCGGGCGCCCTCTGAGAGGGGATTTAATACGATACCCTGTCGCCCGGACAAAGGCGGCGGCCCACACCGGCGCTGGGGAAGCGAGCGAGCAGTCGAGCGCCGAACTTGAGTTTTTGGAGACAGGATTGGTCTCCCTTTGCGGCTGGGCGGGGTTGGTAGAGGTGGCGTCGGAGGCGGTGAAGGGAGGGTCCCAACACGTTGTAACCCGTGTAAAGGTCTCTGTACCGTTCGTAAAGGTCTCAGGTGGTGGGCCTTGTTGGGGTCCGTGTTCAGATGTGTTTACTTGCTATTGGTCGCAGTGAAAGGGATAGTAGCGTAAATGTATGTCTTCTTACGGATAAATTATAATTAAAGATAGTATCTCTCGTTTGAAACACGGAAGCGAATATTCTTGTGTTTAAAAGTAGGTGTCTCTCCGAAGCTTTGTACTCTTCTCTCCGAAGCTTTGTACATCGTTAGATCTGAATGATGAGAAAATAATATATAATGACACACACACATTTGTACTGTAGAATTCCATAAAGATTAAAACCGATTTCTCAAGATTTTGTTGTCATACATTTTAAAACACTATTGCAACTATGCAAACTATTGTGCAACCAATCAAAGTAAACAAAAACAATATTTCATTACCTCAAGATAAAAAAAATTAATTTCATTTCGGTAACTAAACTTTTTCCGTGATACTATACGTACACCCAAATACTGGGATTGTGATCATATGCAGAAATTTACCATTATAAGAGTGACGGATGCAACTCGGCAAGGAGTCAACTCGGGAAGGAGAGGATAGTGTGAACAGAGATAACTACTGGAATGACTCTGTTACTCTGAGGTAATTTTAATGACCAGACGAGACTATTAGTCTTCTGTGAGAATTATAACGACAGACATTAAAAATTTTATTCAGCTGCAAATGAAGTTTTTGCCATAACCTGCATTATTATTCCCCCGGAATCTATGCCGAGGGTCCCTCGGAGTGAGGCATCAGAGTACCATTTTCTGACATCATTTGAAGCCCTGAGCTACCTATGCCGTTGGCAACGTTTCAACCAAACCTGCCGTGAATCTTGTTTTAATAACAACAAACTGTGCACAGATCGTCCGGGATTTGAACCTCATTGCCCAAATACGGAAGGCGATCGGTCTGACTACCACACCACATGTCTCCCTTCTTCCCTCGACGACCAGCAAAGGTGGCACATGGCATGAACTGTCGTCATTGTAGTACCTCTGATTGGGAGGTCCTATATTCGAGCTCCAATGTTTCAGGATTTTAGACACTAGCTCGACGGTTAGGTCGAGTTCAGCCGCTGTGTAGAGGAGAGATTTCTAGCGTCCGACCGCTGTGATCGGTAGTTTCCCGTGAATTTTCCGATCAATACCAGGTGAATGCCGGAGCAATATCCAAACAAACGGACCATGGACCAGGCGCGATCTTTTCTTCCTCTTTCTTGTCCTATATTTACTTCAAACTTACACTCAATTTCATTCGCATGTACTACACTACCACACACGTCGGAAGACAAGTCGGGATCTTAGAGCTTGTGCTGACTGGGATCATGCATTGCTGGAGGGAGATACCTGGTTGGGGAAAATCTTCACGGGCCAACACGTAAATCGGCGCCGAATCTTGCCATCCTGCGAGAAAGATCGTTGCCACCTTCTTCGATGAAAACATGCCCTACACTTACGGGACTAATGTTATCAGTTGGCATACTCGGAATCATTAATCGTTCAGATAATTGAATTTCTGGCGTTTCCCTTTCTTCTCACAGACTTTTCATCCCTCATATGATATATTGAATTGATTTAATATCTTATTTTACGTGGCCATGAGGCCTGTTCTTCCGTCTGACCACTCAAATTTCTCTACGCTCCTTTCACCAACTATCAGAGAAAGGAGGTATTTCTTGGACGAGAAACAGGCGATTTCAATTTAGCTCAGAGGCGTCATTTAGGCTTGAGGATCTTTTACATGCAAGTAAATCTACTAACATGGGACAGCCGGCATTACTTCCCCTCCGAAGGAAGGCGTATGAAGGATTTTTTTTGCCCTTAGAAATCAACAGCTTCGATCGGGTTTGAAACCCGCTAACTTGAACCCGCCAACTATATTGGTAATGATCATCAAATCCATTATTCCAATTATAACTACCCGGCACAGACAGTGGTATAAACGCGCTCGGAATGCACATGGCACGAGCGGAAAACTGCCCAATGAGTCAATGAATCCTAGGAACGAAAGCCGTCTGATGGCAACCCCAAGAAGCGTCAGCACCGGCGCCCGCCCGCCCGCCTCGGGGGCGCAGGTGGCAGCCGCCGAGCGGCCCACGCCGCCTAAAGTGCTCTCGCGGCGCGACGTTCTGTTCCGTTCCGTCCCCTCCACCCGCGCCACGTGGGACGCGACAGGGCGGAGGGAGCGGGGCGGGGAGAGAAGGGGGCGTTGATGGACGTCGAAGGCTCCCCTCAGCCCTCGTCCCCTCCACCCGCGCTCTCGCTCTGTCGGGCCGCAACGGAATGACTGCTGCCCGAGGAGATATGCAGGGATGTTGGAGAAATGGTACTGCAGATAAGCTGAGACAGAGCGAGAGCCAGGAGGGGTGGAATGTGGGGAAATGAGGGATGTCGTAAAGAGAGTGCGAATATGACAATCAATGGACGCCGCGAAGGAGTGTATGTGAGTGCAATTGCACTCATTTATGAAATAAGAAGATAGAAAGGCAGGTTCAGTAATTGCTATAATTATCAGTATTTCAATATCATTTTAATGTATTTTACAGTTGTCCTAAAATATAATAAATGTCTGTGCCAACACCGTTCAAAAAATGTCAAAGTCACTACATTTTGTATGTACTCGTGCATTACTGCCACGTCAGACTATGGTCATGCATTGGGGTTCAAGCTTGACGATCATGGGTATCAACTGCTATATGGCACTCTGCATTTTAAAATATAATATTGTGTATACGGAGCCTAAAGAGTGTTTTTGCTCCACAAAAGTTTTGAACCAATAAAGATTTTTCTGTCGAAATTTTCACCGGTTGCGATGGATGAGAGGCAACATAGTTGCATATGCAGCTTCTTTGACTAAAAAATCCTAAAGATTTATTACTCACGGTCAGAGATTTTCTACATTAGCTGCATAGCTGAATTACCCACTGTCAGACGAAGAGTTCTAGCAGCCACCTGGTGCTATGTGGTTCCCCCTGGTTTTCGTCGAAACGAGACGGGAAAGGGTCGGCAACAGAGACTGAAAGACATGTAAATAAGATGGAAAGAGATGGAACAAATGAGACCGGAAATAAATCGAGAAAACAGAGGGAAAACAGACGGGAAATGACAATGGAATGTAATAAGAAAGGAGATGAGATGTATGGGGAAAACTAGTAAGCGACAGGAAAATAATCAGAGAAAAAACAAAAAACGCCCGAAAAAAAGTTGGGAAAAGAGACTGAAAAGTGATGAGGAAAATGAGAGGGGAAAAGAGACGGGAGAAGGAACAATACAAGGAAAGAAATGAATGAAAGAGACAGGTTAAGGTGGGGAAAGGAAATGGGAAAGCGACGAGCAGCAGAGTCGAAGGGAATGGCCGTGAGGTGGACACAGGGCGGGAACGGGGTGACCCGTTCCTTCCTTCTCGCGCCTCCCCATTGGCGAGCCCCGGTCGCCGTCCCGGAGCGGCGCGGGCGGGGCCGGCGCCGCAGCGGAGACGTCCAGGTGCAAGCGCGCGGGCTTTGGCCGACGCGCCGGGCGAGCGCGGGGCGGGGGCGGGGAGCGTGCGTGGGCGGAAGGAACTCGGCATCGATCGCTGCGCTGCGCTGCGCCCCTGCAGCGGAGCGGACCTCGCCCGCAGACCCCGCACTCGCGCGTCGCCCACGCAACGCGACGCAGCGCACTGCGCGAACCCCTGCCCCTTCCTGCCCCTCCCCTCCCCCAGGCGTCGCCCACGCAACGCACGCGCGCGCGTGCGCACCCTCTACGCTTTCTAGCAGCACTGAAGAGAGAGGGGCGCTCTGCTAGGGAAATGTGTCACAAAATGCAGAAAAACAATTGAGACTATTTGTATTCAAAATAATAATAATAGTAATAATAATAATAGTAATAGTAATAGTAATAATAATAATAGTAATAATAATAATAATAATAATAATAATAATAATAATAATAATAACAATAATAATAATAAGCAGAAGAAGAAGAAGAAGAAGAAGGAGAAGGAGGAGGAGGAGGAGGAGGAGGAGGAGGAGCAGAAGAAGAAGAAGAAGAAGAAGAAGAGTGACGGTGAGATAGCCTAGATCGTTATGGCAGTGCTGCCGTAGCGATCTCAGACTAGAATATTGCGGATTCGTGACCCGCGTCGGGCATGGATGTATTTGAGTTTGTCTGTACGTCATTATTTCATATCCCATGCCCAATTGATCAATCAATTGATCACCAGTGCCTCTGATCGGGAGGTCGTTGGGTTCGAGTTCCGTCGGATGCAGGACATTTGACACTAGCTTGATACCTTGAACAAATTTAGTCTCTGGAAGAGAATTCTAGCGGTCGGTTACTCTGACCGTTAGTTTTCCGTGTTTTTTTTCCGATCAACACCAGGCGAATGGCGGAGCAGTACCCTAACAAACGGGCCACGAACCGCACACAATCTCTGCTCCCAAGTCCTTGTCCTATTCGCATCCTTACTCACACACACTCATGCACTACATTACCACACATGCTGGGATGCCAGTTGAGAGCTAAGAGATTGACCCGGCCGAGGCGATGCTTCGCTGGAGAGAAATATTTGGTTTAGTAAAATCCCCCAAGCCAACGTGAATCTCGTCACCCAACGGCGGATGATCACTGCCACCTACTGCGACAAAAGCATGCACTGCTCTTACGGGACTAATGACCTTGTAAGTTGACGTGGCAAAAAACAATAGTCAATCCCAGTTCTTACATTTGATTCATAATTTAAAAGCTTCTCGCTGGTAGAGAACGCCATTAGATGGCGTCAGGGGTTGAGACCTGCTTTACTACAGGTCTCGCAACCCATGGTTTTCAGGTTGGCAGACCATGGCGTGGCCAAAGTCTAACGAAGCTATAGTGACAGAGTACATTCGTAAATGCAAATCCGAAGGTCTGAAATTCCGTTTTAAGCGTAGGAAGGGATTCTTCGCATTGAAGGAAGTCGGAATCAATGAAGGAAACCCAATGCTCTTGAATATTATTATTTATGGTTCGGCAGCTGTTTTTAACACATCGTAAACCTATATTACTCTTTCTACTTGAAGTCGTGTCTGCACTTGCAGAAAAGGCTAAAAAACGAAAGTATCGACATGTCAAGTCTTGCGAATAGATATTAGTTTGATAGCCATCGGGTCAAGAGAAAAAGAAAAATAATGATGCAATCCAAAGAAAAGTGTTAAAAAGGAGGCAAAATACATGTTTTAAAAAATATGATGATGAAACAAAAAAAAGTAATAGCAAAAATCATCCAAAACCATTTCAAAAGCACATTTAAGTTATTTATTTCGTTAAAAGCATTTATCGTAGGAAACCTTCAGGCTCTACCAATAATGGTTATAGAATTTATTGAAATATTTTGGTTTGGTAACTTAAATAGTTATCGTTATGTCCTAGTATTAGAATAGTCCCTCAGAGAACCTTTCAATTTTTCAAGATTCAATCTACACTGATCATGATGGAATATACTTGCAGGGATCGAGCTTTATTATAAAGCGAATGAAAAAAATATTTATCTTTTTTATTTAAATATATATGATGCGATATGAATTATAATGAAAAATACTTCCGCCGAATACCATAATTGGTTTCGGAGTAAATTGGAGCGTACGGGGGAAAGATATTTTAAAAAAAATCACAATCTGTTGTTTTATGTCGCATTATTTTTGAACATCAAATTTCATATTATTTACAATAAACATATCTAATTAATTTCTGCCATTTGTTTTTTCAGTTAAAACATGCCAGTCAGCGTGTGAACTGAAATTTAACAGAATGTACCAACTTTGGGTGTGTTCGAATCACCGACGTCCGTGATCTGGCATCGCGAATGCATAGCGAGGCACAATGTGGAGCGCGGAGATAAGGCAAGCGGATGAGTAGGCGAGATACTGCCACATTCGTCACTGTCACGGCCAAGCCCCTCCCAGACGCGCAGGGGCTTGAGTTCGCATCCGCGCAGCTGAAAATGCGGAGAGCTTTCGGCGTGGTTATGCGTGTGCCGACTTCAACTGGCGTGAAATATGTTTCCCTCACGCAATTTTTCACGTTTCGTGGATCATGTACCTAGACTAGGATGATTCAAGGGCTTGACGGCAGCATTTAAGCGTAGCTAAGGGCTGAATCGAGTTGTATTCACTGTGTGATTGTTGTGTCTCTTTCTCAAGCCATCATGTATTGTATTCGTAATCACGCATATATCGTCATCGTTATTCATCTCTTTCACTCACGTTCAATAGCGGCGCAACTTTTACACCGTTATTTGCATTGTAATTTCTTTTTTTTAATTTTATTGTCTACCTGTTCAACATACATGTTTTTCAGGGTTGTGAATAGAATCATATATAACTTTTGGTGTAATTTCTTGAATGATGACTCTGCCAACTTTTAGGGGCTGCCCTATTATGAAGAAATAAAAGTTGTCTCTGTTCTAGGAACTGTACGTCTCTGTTCCCTAATAACCGTTCACAATACAAACGTTCCATTTTCAGAATGAGAGTAATGCTAATTGGATAAAGTTAGCTTATATACAATTTGTCAAACACAAACAGAATTAAGGACTCAAAGCCAATATATTTAATGCAACTTAGTTTATATTTAAGGAATTCAGTATGCGGTACGTCAATTGTTTTACGTAACTGAACAATGAAATATTGAAATGTGTAAAAACTCCCCGAAGAATTAACTTCCCATGTACATGTGACATAAAGTAAACTTGTGTAACTTTTGAAATAAAAGCGCATAGTAATTGGTGTTTCTTGAAGCTGGTGTTGTATTGTTGCTTAGTTCAACAGTGACTGATTCAGTTTGGAATACTCCTATAGAGTATACTTGTCTTCTGGAGGACTTTGATCCGTTGGAAGCTGAGGTCACAATACCAATTTTTTAAGTAGGCGAGGGAGAATTCAAACAATAACCCTCTAGGTACGTCATTGAATCAATTCAAAATAAAGTTATTGTGTTAAAGCTGACTCTTCTCAAAATACTTTTTAAGACTTTAAATTATCATTAAACAATTATAGGTTTAAACATTATCGTATTTCAGTATCGTTTACGTGCATAAATGTACGAGCTCTTTGCATGGGTTCAGCTGGTTTCGAATTAATTACTTCCGTGTGTTAGAACTTGTAATTTAAGTTTTTAAAAATATAATTTTTCAATTCTCTTAATTTTCTAACATAATTGATTAATGTTTTGAATTACTATGATATATTTATGCAATTTGAGGAACAACAATTCACCTGCTGTTAGTTGTATTTATTCAATCAAAAAGAATACAAATACACGTACTTTGGGGTGTCAGACATTCCCTGCTGATTCATCACATCCCTTTTTCCACCTGCCTCGCCCAAAGTTAACAGAAGAGACGAGTACAAACGTCGGCGTCTGCGACCACCGCGAAGTTCGTATGAACGTCTGCAGCCCGAAGTCGCCGCCGAAATTCTACTCCGACTTCGCAGGGCACGTGGCGTTGCCGTGACATCGATCTGGGAAGGGTGTCACCCCGGTGGGGCGATGAAAAACTCACAACACGAGTGCGGATGGGTGGGGGTGCGACTTAAGGCCCCTAAGGCGCCGTCGCCATCACCACCGGCGCGAGCCACCCGCTGTCATCCGCCAGCTTTTAACGTCAAGCCCGTCGTCGGAGATCTGAACTGACCGCGAAAGTCACGTATCCTATTCCGACGAAGAATAGCTCCGAGCCATCATTGCCATGGCTCTGCAGCGTCTCTGAGGCGACTCTGCAGCGTCTTGGGTTCGAGTTCCGACAATGTCGGATTTTTGAAGGTAGCTTAGTGGAATGCAGCTACTGTATGGTGAAGGATTCTAGCGACCGATTGTTCTGATTGGTTATGTTCCGTGGTTTCCCCGATCAATAACAGTCTAGTGCCAGGGTAGTTCCTTCATAAACTGGCCACGAACCATTTTTCCTTCCTCTTTCTTGTCCTATTTTCTCCTCTTACCCACACATTTACATGCACTACACTACATGCCAGGAGACCAGTCGGGAGCTTAGAGGTTGTCTAATATAGGGTGGTGACTCGCCTGGGAGAGATACCTAGAAGTGGAAATTCTTCGCAAACCGACGTGTAGGTCGGAATCGGATCTCGTCTCCAGCACAGAAGGAATCAGCGCCACCTCCCGGGATAAAAACATTTACAACTTTTATTGGATTGTGATAAGGTGATAAGGTGGCACCATTGCGGTTGCCGTGCCTTAAAACATCAATCAATCAATCAACCAATCAATTAATCCTCTTCTTTAACGTCAATCCCCTCGTTGGTGAGTTCCCTTGACCGTGAACTTTATTTGTCCGAGGTTTCATTTGTATAAAATGGATTATGATTACTTCTGACAGAGGAACAAAATTCCTGTTCTAAGTCTTCTTTCTTAATTCGTTTTAAAGTCATTATGAACACAATTGTCCATAAAAACCATTATATTGATACATTTACGAAACATTTATACTATATTTCACAAGAAAATATTGTTTTCTACGATAATATAAAATTGTCGGATTTTAACGTACTGCTACTCCTACGTGAAGTTACTCTTAGAACACGTCAAAACGTGACGTCACCCTGATAGGTAGATCCAACAAATCCTTTTTTCAATCATCGCTAGTTTGCAAAACAATTTTCCGGGACTTAAAGACAGGAGCAATAGAGCTATTTACCAAATTCTAAGTACACTAGGGTTAAAAAATGATATAAATGCTGCTACGTAATAGCTATAGAGCTATGTACTAAATTGTAAGTAATGTATTGTTAAAAAATGATGTAAATGAACTTTCCTCGAAAGAAGAATATGTGAGGAAAAGAGGTACATACATGTGTTCATTTCAGTGCTAAATATTTTTGCTCGAACGTATCCATATAAACAATCAGCTAAATAAATAAATATAATAATTTAATGAATATAATAATAATAATAATAATAATAATAATAATATTAATAAAAATTTTGTCTTGTACTGTATTGTACAGTGGTATTATTATTATTATTATTATTATTATTATTATTATTAATGTAAGTGTTGTAATTTTTGCAATTATTGTCATTAACTGCCACCGGGTCATACCCAATTGCAGTTCTAATAAATGTATATAGAGCAGAATGGGTCGCCAATGTGTCGCCGTCCACCCGTCACGCCAAACCCAGCGGGTTCATTAGCCCGGAGACGCCCTTCGACCTCGCCCTCCCGCTCCGTCCAGCCGCCTGGGTTTTGCATGGGGCCGTCTCCCGTCTGCGCGGCGATGATGGACGGCCTTCGCGTGATAAGGCGGCAGGACGGCCCCTCCGCGACGTTCACAACTCCTTCCTTTAAACCGCCATTTGCACTAGAGATCCAAAAATATTTTCTTGTACTATAGCTCATTTGAGAGTAATTTTGAGTACGGTAATGCAAATGCCGCTGTGACCGAATTACAACTCAAAACATTCTAAATCTGTAAAAAATTATTGACATTTTCTAGGCTTAGTATAAATTCTTTAATCCAACCAATAAAATTACAAATTAACACATTTAACAGAAATAGTGTATACCTTGTAGAACAGCTTGTAGAATTTAAATTACTGTTTATAATATTGAAACAAATCCATGTAATGCTGTACCATTACGAAGACTGTTTCAGTTATTATGGTAATAAGAAATAAGACCAGATACTGGTCTTTGATGACATTTCTTTAATAAATTGAATCCTAACTTGACTCGTGACAGCTAGTTTGAAGTAGGACTGTTCTTATGTTTATCTAAGGCCACCTGGGCTACCAACAGTGATCCTGTGCTTGTTGTCATTGATTGAAATACTATATGCCAGGTATCATGTGACTCTTCAACACAAATATTTAACTTAAAATATATATTATTAATCGTATAAAAAGTACTGATTATCGAAGTAACGGTTTCGGTATTAATAGTATACAAGATTGAAGTTTAACAGTATAGTAACACTAACACTACCAATAACAATAAAGTTTAATAGTATACTAGATTGGAATTTACTCTTTCCTCGCTCGTATTATAATATCACTTCACACACGTATAATATTAAAACGTAATTTCATAATTTACTATATTTGTTATCCTCTCACTGAGTATTGGTTCATCTCGGCTACAAAGCGTCGGCTGCCATTTCAATAACGGAGTTGCGAATATCGCGACTCGTACGGTGCGGGTCCTGCGTTGTCTACGCTTTTTGCGGTCGTTCAAATTTGAGCGAAATTCGCTCACCGAGGGGGAAAAAACGGTAATTACTCTGTGCTATGAGGCAGTCAGTGGGTAGGAGATGGGCGCTTGGCGTAAAAGAAAAAGAAGACGCATTATGAAGGTAAATGATGTTTTCGCAGAAAGCTTCTTGGGTTTTAGTGAAGAGGTGAGTGCGAGGGGGTTGAGATGTGTGTTTTGTTACACGTAATAAGGTGAAAGGTGAGGGTATTGACGCGGTGGAACACGGAAAGATGATTTTGAACTTTCCAAACAGCTTTTGTAACATTTAAGGTATAATGAAGGTAGTTTTTTACAGAATACTGACGAGGCAACATAAATAACTTGAGTAGTTGTCACCTTTATCGAAACTTTCATTCTACAAGAAAAAAATACCCAGTAAAACGTAATGCAAGTAATTTTTTTACTAATCTCTAGATTTGTATAGTACGGTTTGAGACCATTATCTGACTGAATCGTCATGATATCAATAAAATATTTCATCAATTCCGACAAAAAGCATTGTATTCGGCGACAAAAAAATACATTCATATTGTACTAAAAGTTTTCTAACAATTTCAGCATTTTATACGCAATCAGAATTTAAAAAAAAGATTATGAAAGACTGTTTCTTTTGTTTTTCATTCAAACGAAGAGTGATACAGCCATGTTTACTTCACAAAAACTCAAGCGAAAATGATAACGCTAAAACTTACTTTAATGAATGTGAACGATGCCGTATTATGATTGCTAAGTGCGCATAGATGTACAGTCAACCTTTAGACAATTAGAACAAAAGTGTAGATACTTACTCTCGTATATACAGAGTAATATTTGCGATGTAGAAAAAACTATGTATGCTGCTGAATATTTATTTCGAGAATTTTATCAATTTTTTTGGATGACCTGATGCTGGCAGTCTCGGTTTTTTCAAAACTTCTCTCCGTTTATCTGTGAACGAAGGTAGTGCCTGTACGATGCAAAATATTTTCCTCATAATAATCGATCTGGCTCGACAGAAATGTTTTATCTTTTGAAGATACTTTATACAAAGTCACTGGGATATTTTCAACATTTTTCTCAGAAATGCATCAAGGGTTTTCCCTTAAAATTGTGAGATTAGAGTAAAATACAAAAATATCAAAGATCCGTCTTTTACTTTTACCTATGAATTGCTAAATTCCAAAATTAAAAAAAAAATGAAAACTGAAAAAGTTTCAAATCTCTTGGACCCCCTCGTACAGCAAAATTATTGACGACATATATTTTTTTACAAATGAACGCCTAAAAACACACTTTAATTGCACATTTAATTTAAAAGCAGTACACCTCTAAAGCCCTTGTTTTGAGAAAAACACAAGATTATGTTTTTGGTAAAAAGTGTACATTTTACAACAATCAAATGCACAGAGAAGTTATTAGGAATAACTCTCTCTATAAGAACTTGCCGAGTAAGTTTCATTATGTATATCCTCAGAAGATCTACAGCCCAAAATAGATCTTGATGTTATGTTGTTTTTCTACTCAATTATTGTTAAACATGAAATAAAGTAACAAACCTTAATAAAAATGTATTTATTAATTAATTTTTACACAATATGATAGCTTAGGACTGTAATGATTTCATTATAATTCCTGTTGATCTTGATTGATTGTCTCTCAAAACGCAGTATGATAGTAAAAAACCAAGATTTCGCCACTCATATACTTCAAGACGTCTTAAACGAAAAAGTGAAATTACTAACTGGAAAGTAACCTGGTGTAGACATTTCATAAACTAACTGATTATAGTTTGAAAATAAGAAGAGTTCATTATTTCCTTGAACAGTTGATTTGCAAGTTTTTTTAATAATGATTTGGTCCCCACTCCTGCGTTCAAGTTCGTTATACCTGCGTATTTCATTACGGATACTGTAAATGGTATTAATTTTTGACTTTTTACAATCATAATCTTCTGATAGATAAACTCGATCACGTCTTCTTATTCTTCTTATTCAATACAATAATAGGTAGCTTCGTAAATGAAAACACATTGCGCTAATTGTGCTGTTCTTCATTTGATAAGTAAGGGTCTCGTTTAAAAGTGATTTTGTGTATTTTCATTAAAAAATGTCAATTTTGAAGTTGTACGAATTTTCTACTCACCGATTCAATTACTTTAAGGCACATTTCTTTCACATACAATTAATTTGGGTACAATTTTAAAGGAAAGGCGCACTTTTAAAACACACTAAAAACAACTATCTAAAATACGTCTCCAATATTTTTCTTTTAACTGTTTGAATGGCTGGAGCTAAATGCAATGAATCTCGTAACATAACGTCTGAAGCTTTTTTTGATTAAACATTTTGATTTCGAAAATTTACACAAATGTATTTTACTACATGCTGTATCTTTTGTGTCGTGAAATAATATTTTCTTTTGAAGCGTATGTTTCAAAATTTAATACATTTCCGAACGTATGTACTCCAAATGAACTGGTAAAGTTTCTTGAAATCTTAAAAGCTATTATGTGAAAAAATCTCAAAAATGTGCATTTTCAGGAAATCCCAAATGATATTTTCTCAAAAATGGCTCCACGAAACTTCCATATGAAAAGAAGTTTTGAACTGTTGTGTTATTCATAAAGTCATATTTCTGTTAAACAATTAGGATACTGAAACATTGGAAAAAACAAGAAAAAATATATCTGCTTTTGGTTAAATCACAATGATGATAATAGATAAATATTGTCTATATAATATTTCACAACATTTATAGTAAAATCTTATTACTATACATCGTTACTTATATGTAAATGACCAGGTACATGAAGGGCTATGTCGACGTAAAATTTGGTGAGTGCACGGGACCTTTCCGGTGAGAATTGTCTCTAAAGAGCAGTAGGAATACTGCGAGAGACCCTGGCAGGTCTGTTAGGTGTCGGTAGATGGTAGAAGAGGCTGGGGCAAACCCGTAAAACTAGCCCTGTCTCAAGACAATAGAAAATTAACATATTGAAGAAAGCCTATGCCATTTCGTAGCGCCACTAATTTCGTGTTTCTCTTAGTGTTGTATACAAAGAAATGAGCGTGTAAATATTTAAAATATTTCAGGCTTTATAAATTGTGATTTATATAGAAATTTAATTATTTTCGCTGGACTGCTAAAAGTGCTTTTACATAAGGCTAGAAGAAAAATGTAAAATACTTGTTATATTCGATTATTTTCCTTATTTTGGCCAAAGAGAGAGAAAAAATGTTGGTGCTCTGAAAAGCAAAGTTTAGGATGTTTGGTCTTACGACCAAAGCGTTGTGGAGGGGATGACGGCTGGAGGAAGTGTTCGAGCGTGACGTACGTTCAAGGCAAAGGGGCGGTGGCTCAACAGGGTCGTGCTGATAAGGAATTTTCTTTTTTTTTATTTACTTCCTCCTGTTCGGCATTGCTGCCTTTCAGGGGTGCTAACATTTTACAATATAATGCTTTGACATTCGTCCTCACGCTAATTGTCTTGAATATTACAGGCTGTCTTCAATGTATAATTTTGAAAATTGATTTGATGTGAATTTATTTTTATAATTCATTGAATAAAATATTTATATTATTATTTTGTATTATAATGAATCGAAATGTAGTGTCCGACAGAGGCAGAAGTGGTGGTCGTATTAAGAACGTTACTGACAAGCACTGTGCAATGCCGCTAGGAGAAGTATTCGGCAGTCATAACCAGTTCGTTAGTATAGAAGAGAGAATATTTGGGCTTGTGCAGACAGTAACAGTCTACAAAACGGTAGCGAGTTGTGTCTAAACACGTAAGAGCTGTGAACAAAATAGGCTCCGAGGCCCATAAGGGTTTTTATAAACATTGAAAGCAAGGGAGTCAGGCTACATTTCGTTAGTACTACGACGTGTTTTCGAAACAGGGGCAAAATGTTGGGTGTTATTCGTCACTAGGCATTTGCAAGTAGTAAAGCAGCTATGTCAAGGTCTATGCCACCAGAGGGAGTTCGTAGCACGGGTAGCACGGCGAAATCACTCCTCCACACAGTTGATCATCTCGCCACAAGAGAGCAGAAGGTAATCAAAGTCGCCCTGACCGCTTTACGCTTTATACAGGATATTTCATTAGGCAGTATTTAGATACATTTAAGATGTCGTCATTGTGTATTCATAACTTTTCTTTTTTATATTGTTTTCCTATACTCTATCACTATTGGAAAACGGCGGGGATTCTACTAATAGTTGCCTTTCCCCTCGCTAGTTGCGCTGAGAACCTCGAGCCACGAAGCGTGCCAGTGCCAGTAGAAGGAGACCTTGATATCACTGCAGCAAAGGCTTGAAGTCTATGAGCGCTTTGAGGGCACTACAGTGAGTACCGCTCGAGTTCTTGAACCGTTATCACATCACAAGCAGCAAAGTGCAGATGCAAAGCAGCATCCTGATCTACCTCGACACCATTGGCCGAAGCTGAAGCTACTGCGGCCACGCTCAGCTAAGTATGACGCTTCGAACTTCGTAGTTGCTATGTTGTGAATGAAAGAACGGTGTCTTGTAAGTGTGTTGAGGCATGTCGAACTGCGCTCTTATGAGCTATTTGCGCATCTGGGGAGCCCAGCGCTCCTACGAGCACGGGCAATTTCCCCTGGCTCCGCCTTCATTTCCCAGCGAGGCAAGTAATATTCGTATATGGAACTGATATATTCATACAAAAACACGTGTTTGCTAGATTTGTTCCATCAAACAACTTAGATTTGAATCGTTTGTACTCTTTTCTATTTAATATTGTTTCCTATTTATTTTCTCTTTAAATGTTATCCTGAATAGCCATTTCTTTTAAAAGATGCAGGAATGTTTCTATGGCGGATTCTTTTCTTGTTTTCGTTTCGAGTTATGTTTTATCAAATCATTCAGTTAATTGTTCATAGAGAGTCCCATCAACGTCTAAATGATTCTAAATGATTCTTACGATTCACGAAATCGAAATGCAATTTTCGCATAATGCAGAATCATGAGGCAATTAATAAGCCGTAGAGATAATGTTTGAAATATTTTTGTTTTCCGGAAATTTAATCATCATTGATTTTTCAAATGCAACCGTATAATTTTCGCACTAGCAATAGTTAATCATAAAATATGAATGCAATGATGTTTCGATAGTAATTTGAGTATAAAACGATTCTTTCTGGCATGTGATTTTTAAGTTAAACGAACTGTATTTCCTGTATCAGATCCTGCAACTGTCGCGTTTCGAGAAGGTGGCCTTCGCGGCGCGGACCTTTTTGCGGGGAGGGAATCAGAGAAAAATGGCGTTGGGGCATAGAGGCATAACTATTGCAAACCGTGGTCTTGTCACGACGAACACATGAACAAATTTCGACATTAGAATTAAAGATTACTTTCCATTGATTCATCACAATTAAACGTTTCATCTACTGGCTGAAATCCCGAAGCATCAATTTATAGCGCCACAATGCTCTCAGTTCGTCTGCCCTTGCACACACGACTGCAGATGTGTATTGCTGTCAAGGAGGGACACAGAGCTTATCAAAGTAATCCATGTACTTATTTTTAATGTGTTTTCTGTTGTCATCTAGGTCAAATTTTATTTTTGAACATGAACAGTTGCGCAACAGCAAATAATAACCAAATGTTGCCCTACTATCATGTGTAATTAGATTAACTATTTGGAGATATTGTAGTGAAAATCGTCAACCATTCATTCCCTTTCCTTGTATTTGAAATGTCTTTAAAATGCTAACTTGTTCTTACGTCATTAGGCATATAACTTGATTCTTGTCAAAGTTGTCACTTTGAGTGACCTTCCGTAGTATTTTCTTTACACTGCCAATTTCTTTATATTGTTTACATTGCTTTTGGATATCAATCAATGGAATAAAAATTCAATTCTAATAACTCAATAAGAAAATGTTCTTTCTGATCGTTGATATTGATGTAGTGATGTTTGTTCCTGTGTTCTTATAGTCAAGACGGATTGCTTAAATTGCTTATATTCACTGCCCCCGCTATCCCAACAACCTTCTAGGCACCTTCCTCAAAGGCGATAGTTGCAAGAGCTGTAGGAAATTTTGTTGGTTTAATTTAAAATCACAAGTCAAAAAGTATAATTTTCAAACTACTGTCAAAACATTCACAAATGATACGCCATTGTATTCCTCTTTTATGACCAATCTAATGTTAGTAAAAAATAGTGTATAGTGTCATTTACAATTCAATTCAAACAAACTTACAAGTGTGTTTAAGTTCTTAGGATCATTCACAACGTGCGAGCTGTCAGTCATGTTGATATCCATCGCCTTAGTTTTGTTTAATTTTCAGTATCCAGTTCTTTCTTATGGCCATGACTTCTTTCCGCGAATAAAATGTCCGGTATAAAATGTCTATGTTGCCGTAGGCATGTCGCCAAGTAAACCTTCCCTACCAGTAATCAGCGAAGTTGAATTCTAGTGTCTATGCTTGCGAGCAGAAAAAAAAAATAAATTCCAGAAATGATTTCCAGTTCAGCTCTCTCTCGAGTCCGACATGCTACCGAGTACTCATTGACGGCTCCCGGGCGAACGCATTCAGGGTGGCGCTGGCATTCGGGGCCAGAGGTCGTCTCGGGGACCGCTCGCCGCCTGCAGCGGTTAATTGCCTGGCTGCCCCGCAGTAATTGCAGGAGGTGCACGGCGGAGGCGGGGTGGGGCGGTTATCGGCCATCAGCGGGGTCGTGAGATCGACTCCCACGCCACCCGCTGCCAGACAAACACCGGCGGCGGGGGGAGACGGTGGCGGAGTTGGCAATGAGGGAGGTAGGGATGGAAGCAGGGGCGACGGCGGAGGCTCAGGCGGAGTTGGAGGTGGGAGAGCCGGAGGTGGGAAGTGGGACGGCAGCGGATGCGCCAGGGGAAGAGAGGAATGAGGAGATGAAGACGAGAACGATGATGGCGGAGGTGGAGGTGGAGGTGGAGGTGGAGGTGGAGGTGGAGGTGGAGGTGGAGGTGGATGCGGAGACGGAGACGGAGACGGAGGCGGAGACGGAGGCGAAGACGCGAGGCGGAGGCGGAGGCGGAGGCGGCAGGGGCGGAGGGCGGAGGCGGAGGGGAGGCGAGGCGAGCGGAGGGAGGACGGAGGCGGAGGCGGAAGGGAGGTAGGCGAGGCGAGTGTGAGGGGAGCGGAGGATGAAGGCGGAGGTGGAGGGTGGAGGTGAAGGCGGAGGTGGAGTGGCAGGTGAATGCGGAGTGAAAAGCGGAGTGGAGGTGGAGGTGGAGCGCGAGGCGGAGGCGGAGCGGAGGCGGAGCGAGCGAGGCGGAGGGGAGGCGGAGGCGAGGCGAGGCGAGGCGGAAGGCGGAATGGAGATGGGGGCGGTTGCGGTGGCGGAGCCGGTGGCGCAGACGGTGGCGGAGGTGGAGGCGGTGGCGATGGTGATAGCGATGGCGGTAGCGATGACGGTGGCAGGGGTGGAGGCGGTGCAGACCATGGCTGTGCCAGAGTCGTAGGCGGTAGCGGTGGCGGAGGCGACGGAGGTGGTAGGGGGAGGTGGCTACCGGAACAAGCGTGTCGTGGGACCTCCTACGTCCAACACGCGAATTCGCTATTTGTCGGCTCGTTTGCTGGTTTAGCGGCTGGGGACGGACGTGCGATTTTTTGGCATTCCGGTTCTAAGATAGCAGGAGTCTTGAGAAAGATGTGGGGCTAGAAAATTCAAATTCTTGCATATTTTTAAATGCTTTTATTTCGCACTGTGTAGGACAAATATTGTATCACACTTATTTTAGCACCACAGTGAAACATGTTTGTAAAAATTGAAGGAGTATATTTGGAAAATATTGCACCTTGCACACAATTTGCAAATTGCATATTGCCACCTTGCACACATATTTGTACATTGTAAAATATTTGAAATGAGAAGTTGCGATTTTTTTTATTTATCTTAGCGATCGATGTCCATGACTTGTTACAGAGATACGAAAATTGAATATTCGAATCATATGGTGATTAAAAAAATGTAAATTGTTATCTTTCAAATTTTCAACTTAAGATCAATAGACTAAATGTCTGCTTACTTCAAACTCACAAGAAGTGGACACATCTTTTCTTTACTATCTACAACATATCAGGAAAAAAATCCATGTACAGAGTCGTTAAATACTATAATAATAACAATAATATTATTTAATATTTGTTTCCATAGTCGAGGCTTCTTTCACTAGAAATACATGAAAAACTTTGGGAACAAGTGTTAGATTCAGACTCAAGCAACTTAAGATTCATTCCACATCTAGTTCTTTCCGCCTGAGTAATTTGGGGACGGAATACTTTTCTGTGGAAGGCCCCGCTGTGAGTCTCCAGAGAAATTATGATAATTCATTTATAGTAAAGTGTGTTTATATTTTATATGTTATATACTACTGTATATATTCTATACATGTTATATATTATGTATTTTTTATTTTATACTTTATTTTATTTAGAAAAATCGCTGACCGCTGAATTCATATACGAATTCCCTAAATTGATACATTGAAGTTTCCGGGCACGCCCACAGCTATTCTAATTATTCTTGTTAGTGTAGAAAATTATCTAGGGAGGTAGCGGTATTGCACTTCCGGTGGATGGTGAGTTCTGGCATCGATCTCGGCTTGCAGGTGATTTCCCCCCTCCAGGAATCCTGACCCAGCGTGGCACCGCGCCTGCCGGGAGAACCTCTACGCTGTCGATATGGTAGTAGTGAAGTGCGTGTAGTGTGTGTTGGTGATTCCGTGGGAGGAGAGGATACCAAAAGAAGAGAATGGCAAGTTCTTGCCACGTTCGTAGCCCGTTTGTGCAGGTAATGTCCCGGCATTCGCCGGTCTTTGATAAACAAAACTACCGATCAGAGCCTCCGACCGCTAGTTTCCCCTCCAAAACGGAGTTGAATTCAACCTAGGTACATATTTAGTATCGAAAATACACCACAGTCGGGACTCAAACCCTAGAACCTGATCAGAGCAGCTGGGTTTGCTGAGTTTAAATTTCGTAGAGTATTTGTGTGATCGAACAGTACACGTTGGAAAGGTCTTTATTCCTGGCCAATGGTAGTTACATGTTCTGTTTACTGATGTACATGTTCTCTTTTTTTAAGACAGAAAATGAAGTTACCATACTTGAAACTTTGCAAAACAATCATTCCCTTACAATAAGCCTATGCGTTCATTAATAGAAGAAAGAAAATAATGTATGTGAAATATGTTTTCCACGTTCTTTTATTTAGTTTCTTTCACTATCGACAACTTGTGAATATTTATTACTCCGCAGTGGGACTTGATGTTTTGCTGCCTTGCTTTGAACTTCTCTAGCACGCAATGTATATTTCTACCTAGTGATCTAGCATCTTAGAACTGACCAATGCCAGTCAGGAATAAAAATAAGTATCTGTAAGGAGAGTGTTGAGAATATTCTACCTGAAAATATATTCCTGCATAATTCACCCCTCATTTCTCTAGATTTCGTATTGGTCAAACAAGATAAAGCGTTTTTTAAATAGAAAGGTTTAACATCTTACAAGTGGCCACAAGTGGCTTGGAAAACTCGGGAATAAATGTCACTATAGAGGTCAGTACCCCTGGCCTGGAGGTCCTAAGTTCGAGTCCCGATGGTGGCAGGATTATAATGACCACTAGCTAGTGGTCAAATTCAGTCGCTGTCTGGAGAAATATTCATGCGGGGCGGCTGCCCTGATCGGTACTTTTCTATGGTTTCACCAATCAATACCATGCGAATGCCGGAGCAGTACTCAAACAAACGGGCCACAGACCACCCAACCCTAACTTACACACACTTACACTACCATGCCCTACACCATCACGTATGCCGGGAGACAGGTCGGGAGCTTAGAGCTTGTACCGACTGGGGCGAAGCCCCGCTGGTGGGAGATACCCGGTTTGGAAAAATCCCGTTACTGGACGGTATGTAAGCGCCGGATCTCATCATCCAGCGGGGGGGGGGGGAATCATCGCCACCTCTCAATGATGAAGCATGCAATACACTTACGGAACTAATGACCTTAGCACTTGACTCACCGAGACTCATCAATCAATCAATCGAAAAGAGAGAAAATTGTCTTATATCTGTAGTAAGTTTGCCGTAGATATGATCTGCTAGTACTTTGCAGAAGTATGTCATTTCCCATATGGCTTACGTCTTGACTCAAACGTCTCGTTTCTTCTAAATATTATGCAAGTCAATCTAGTCAATTTATGGAGAAATTATAAAAGAAATTGTAAAATATTCTGCTCATCAAAGTTACGATATTTATACTCAACCATTTATACTCAATCACGTAAATCATTGAAAACATTGAAAAAATGGTATATTGTCTAGAGAAAATTGTTTAGTATTACCTACAAACACACTGCGTGTTAGCTTAACATTTTGACACCTTTTAGCAGTCTACATCTGATTGATTCAATCTGCGACTATAATTTCTAATGTCTTTTACCTGACTTTCTCTGGACTCTATGAACGCACTTTCGGTTCCTCCATATCCAGGGGATGAATAAATTACTTCACACAATCAAGACATCTCGAAAAAATTTATTATCGTTCCAAGAAAAACAAACACGCACCGCGCCGGTGGGAAAATAACCAAACAATGTGTGGGAATTGCAAGGCTGCAGAGTTTTGCACACACCCCGAGACGCGCACAAAACAAGGCACAAAAACGAGGAAAGTAAGGGCTTGGAGTGACTTCCTAATGACTTCCCAAAAAAAATTCCCTTCATCTGTCAAGCAGAAAGAAGCTTCTTATAATAATAATAATAATAATAATAATAATAATAATAATAGTAATAATAATAATAATAATAGTAATAATAATAATAATAATAATAATAATAAATTTAATGCAATTGTATCAACAATAAAGCTTCAACCTATTGATTAAATAAGTGCTTAGGAAGTTACATGTTGACCTATTGAAGTGTGAAACTTAAATGTAAAGTAGAACCAATCAGTGTTTATAATATAAGAGTAAAAATATTGTTAAAAGAATATGTATACGTTAGTTCAAAACAGTGTACAGCAGCTGATAACATATACAAAAATTCATTGTAAATCGATTGTTAGCAATAAATTATCGTACGGCAAGAGTGACATCAACGTGATCATTTTATTTGCTACTTGAAGAAAATGTCGATGGAGGTAACACGGTCCGGCTGCTAATATGGACCCTTTGCTCAATGAACGTTGTTTGATCTAAAACCGATAAATAGCACTCGCATATTGTTGTCCAGTACGCTTTTACACGAGTAGTGTTTCCTATCGGTTATCGGACGTCACGACAGTGTCGAACGGCAAGTGTTTACACATCACTGATGAAAATGTCGTCAGATAACCAGCAACAAATACTGTTCGGGTAAAGGCACTTTAATAGTGATCTTCGAATTATCAATATATCTGTTTGTCTCTGACTGTCTATATATCTGTCTGTCTCTGTCTATCTATCTATTTATCTATCTATCTATCTATCTATCTATATATATATATATATATATATATATATATATATATATATGTCTGTGTATCTATTTAACTATCTATCAATGTGTCCATCTACCAGTCTATTTATCTACATCTATCTGCCTTTTCCTACCTGTCGCAAAGCTGATGTCGGGTCATCTCACACCCTTCCAGTAATGTGACAACGGCAGTCTCTCAGCAGCCCACGCGACGCGGGCCACACTGTGGAAGAGTACGCGAAAAATCGAGTCCCTTAGGCGAGCTGCCGCAATGAATCCTCGCCATGTGGGAAGCAAGGGACGATGCGAGATGCGGATGCGGGAGAGGGTGCATCAGCGTGAGCCCCCAAGTAATCGAGGGCCCGCATCGGTGCAAGGGAGAGGGTTTCGATGAGCGTATCGAGAAGCGAAGAAGGTTACGAGGGTTGACCAGAACGCTCTTCTCTGGCCACGATGACAATCATGGAGGGGCGCGAATACATTAGCGAGATCACGAAAACCATCAAACGACAACGAGCACATTGAAAGATCACCTGGAGCTTATAAACAAGTGGTGTAAACTCTGGAGAATAAGAATGGATGAAAAAAAGTACAAATGTATAACATTTACCCTAAGAAGAACAAGAAATACAAAAATAGAAATAAACGGAAAACCGATTGAAAACGTAGACACCGTCAAATATCTCGGACTACATCATGGTAAAAAGCTAACCTTGAAGAAGCATGTTTCAATTAAAAGAAAGGAAGCAGAACTGAAATGTAGACTAATGTTATGGTTATTAGGAAGAAAATCTTCTTTAGGCCTGAAACCAAAATTTTACTTTAGAAAATAATACTGAAACTCATCTGCACTTATGGAATTGAACTCGGGGAAACAGCATCACATTCAAATGTAGAAATAATCCAAAGATTTCAAACTAAATGTCTCAGACTATTAAGTAATGTATTTGTATCAAACGCCACTATATATGAAAATCTCAATATCACCACTGTTAAAGAGGAAATCTCTCTCAAGTCTATCAAATACCAAAACAGACTCTAAAATCGTATAAATCATCTGGTTATAAACATCTTAGATAACAGCACAATTCCAAGAAGACTAAAAAGAGTATATACTCTGGATCTGGACCACAGATACAAATAATAATTTTTTTAATAATTGATACTGTATATGATACCATTTTTGTCATAATGTTTGCACAATTGTATGTTTGTTTGTTTTTGTTTATTGTTATTTTAATGTGATATTTTTGTTGTCTTTTTTCTTTCTGTTTTGGACAATTGTTTTGAAAATATTTTTTTTAGAAAGAACCAGATTTGGATGGTTTATTTGTCAATAATGTATGTAAAACTGTATTTGCCTAATATTCGAAAAACATTGGCGAGATATTGACGGCGAGGTATGGATTGATTGATTGATTCTGTCGGGAACGTCAACGAAATAATGGTACAACGAAAATGAGTCACGCGCCAATCTTTTACTTCACTTCGTCTATGTGTGGATAAACTTTAAAGAAAAAATTGGAGTGATTTGTGAGATAAAAAATTGTTTAAAAAAGTAACATTGCCTTCATTTCGCACAAACTTACACGAAAACTACTCATATTTTCGAAAAATTGAACATGTCCTTGTTTTGAAATCTGTCTTTAAAGGAACAGATTTCATCTTCAATACTGTAGTTGTAGGAAGTCGCCCGAACAAAATTAGACTTTTGCAATTTTCTAAAAATTAGGCATTTCAAAAAGCTCGAGAACTAGTACATTTTCTTAAGCGTTCTTTACGCTATTCGAGGACAAAGTATAATGAAAACATTTGAAGTCATTTTTGAGGAAATCAGCTGAACTGTTTCGGCACTACCGTTGTTCACAAACGGATAGACGGTCAGACCGACACGTTTTGCCGTCAATCGACTTTTCGATATCGAGGACCCACAAAACATGGATTCTTGTTAAACCTCGTTTTAAAGTTTGTTTTCTAAATTTATCAACTTTGATTTATTCCCACATTGGTTACCAGAACCCTGTAAGATGTTTTCCTGCCGAAAACTCTTCGGTTTTTCGCGCTGCATTAGATAACTTTCGCGGTAGTGGTAGCGAGAAAGTAAAAACGTACTAAAATCAGACGAATGTTTAATTAATGTTAAGTGTAATTTCAATAATTTAAAGTTAATATCAACATTAGTATTGAAATAAATTGTAGGGGGCTGAGAGTTCTCATTTTTTTATTAACACGTACAAGAAAATTATTTATGAATTATTGTGTCTATTACCATTATGTAAATAATAGCAAGAAAGTTTAAATGAAGGAATTAAGATAAGATATTTCTGTGTTGGATTTTGACCAGAAACTGTATACAATTAGTCTTAAAATTTGTATATCTGTAAAGAGTGTTAAATTTTGGCAGACGCCAGTAGATTAAAATAATTTCTGATACAACTTTTTTTCTGTTTATCCTATAGTCACATTTTTCTCTTTTAACTGTTTTTTAGCATGAAACGACATAAGAATAATTGTTCTCAAAATCGTCAATGGTATCAACAAAATATATGCATGCTTAAATTAAGCAAAACACTATTAATTGGATTGTTGGTGAAGTACAATAGATACCTTTTTTATTTTGATAAATAAATAGAGATATTGTCAGGTATCAATATTTTAATTCAACTAATGATCATTTCAATCGCGTAGCGATCATCCTCAGAGCTTGCAGCTTCTGGGCCGAAAACAAAGTTCTGCACAACAAAGTTCATACGAAAATACATTTTTGCGGGTTGAGAACACTTGCAGAGGCGTATGTTGGGTCAATGAGGGTCCCCGCAAATGAAGTAATTCATCACAGGTCAGAAAAGAATATGCAGTTCAGTTCAAATGTGCAAATTTTCTCACGTGTTCAGCTGTAATTAACTTAAAGAGAAATAAAAACCGGTCACACCACTTCCTGCATAGTAAAACGAAAATAAAATCAAATATTCACGTTTCTCTGTGAAGACAGTGTTTCATGATTACTTTACATACATTCTTTTATTTTTTAAATTATGTCCGTCTTATTTCTCTTACTTCTGGACGAAAAGCATTACTATTACGGAATACATATTCTTAAAAGTAGAATACATTTTTGGATGACTTCGCATTACTCTCAAAGGCGAAGCTATTGACTTCTATCTGCGCATTCAATTTCTTTATTCATAGTACATCCTCTTCGCCCTGAGTGAGTGATAAACGTGCCCCCGAGCGGGCACTCATGGCTGTACTTGTACAACCACACTTGTACTTGCACATGCACACAGTTGTACCACAGTTTACGTATTATACTGTATTCGGATTTGTTTTGAAATTCATTTATTAAGAACTAGTTAAAAACATTAAAATATATAATTCGAGTTCTGTTGTGACCTCATGGTTTTAGATTACTAGAATTTCAAGGGCAAGTCATTAAATAACGTGTAAAATTAGGTAGAACCTACGTTTTAACCTTACGTTGACATGTATCGGGGTATATTTTATATTCACCAAAGAATTATTAGACTTTTTAGGTTTATACATAAACCTATAAAAATGCGTGTGACTAAAGGTGTCCACTGTTCTGCAATTAAATTCAATAATAATAAATGAAAGAAATATATTTTTTTCACTTTTCCAAAAGATCTAGACAAGAAAGACGGAAAGTTGTTCAGAAATATTATAACCTCGTAGACACCCTTATTTACTACCTAGATTATTACATTTCTAGATATTTTCATGAAAAGTAAGGAACTAGTCGTTGTTCCTCACGGTTCCACTATTGGAGTTCTCTAACGAATGGACAACATTCATTAGATTTAAATCATTTTTTCCTTAAAAATTGTTCAAGACTTCTACTTCATGTTTTAGTTATATGCATAAGAAAATTCAAATATATGAAAAAGCATTCACTTTTTGGTTACATTTAGCAGATGTTGTATTACGAATAGTAAGGTGGTGTAGTGTTCTTTTGTCACCGCACGGAACGCTAGTCGCTGATCAACATCATCATGGGGCATTTAACACGGAGGTGCGCTACTGTTAAGACACGTAACTATGGGTACACACACAACTTGTACACGTGGTTTGAGAAAGAAAGTCATCTAATAAATGAGACCTACCGCTTTAGTCCACCAAGGAAATTAACTAATAAAATGGCTTCTGTAAACTGCAAGGCTTTGAACATTGCAAGAATCAGAGCAGTCCCTAATCTCTGCAGCAAGCTAGAGGCACCACGACGGAATGCTTAGTTACATCTAAATCGGAATTCTTTTAATTATTCTTTCCATTGTTTGAATTCTTCTCCATAAAAGGTCATTTGCATATTGTAATATAAAAATTAATGACCCGACTCGACACAAAAACACAGTCTAATAGATTCCTATAATTGAATCGGAGAGGGTTTTATTAGTTGGCCAAAGGTGATGAAAAATGGAGCGCAGCTTTAATTCCTGAGCTTATGATTTGATGCATCACAATCTAGATTACATGTCATTCTAGTCTACAGACCTTCAGTTAATTAGTTCCCAACACCAACACGCTGCGTTGCGCAGGCAATGACAGCGCCATCTGGGTGAGCCATTCATTTCGCAGCGAATCCGGCAAAAAATCACCACTTCATTACACGTTTGATTAAAAATGAAAACAATTAGATTGGCTGCACAATGAAGCACGAACACTCTTTATTGCCTCTATCTCATATTCTGTAACAATGTACTATTTAGGAATGAAATATTGTAGAATATGTTAAATAAAAACGCATAAAATATCTCTCTACGTGCGAATTAAACATCTGCTTGTGATGTAATATCTTGGCGAGCTGCAAAAGACACATAATTATAATTACATTACTTAAATATGCATCTCTACTACTATTCTTCTACGTGCAAAATCAGGATATTGAGATGTATTTGGACAATTAGATTTGGACTTGCAGGTAAATTTTTGAAATACATCAACTACAAAAATATAATTACAGTATAAATAATGACAGCATAAACAAGTGTAATGTACCGTTTCGTTAGGAAATGAATATTTGACAATACACTGAATATATATCTAATGTAATTTGAGAGAACGACTCATTCAAGTGCAAAAGAAGCACCGTCGAACCATAATCGTCTTCTAAAGGAGATAAACAAATGTTTCTTAGATCATTTTGCTGAGAAAAATTTCATTTTTGCACAATAGTTTTGGGATGATTTCTCTTCGTCTACAACGCTTAACAGGTTGTGCTTCATGTGACTCGAGAGCTGAGAATTTTTAAGTATTGCTACAGAAAAAAAACAAACGCCAATTTGTGTGTAGACTGAAATGAGTGTGTATAACGAGAGTGTTGCACTAATCTACGCAATTGCCTGCATACTGTCAAAATTGCAGTCCACTTGCTGCTCACAAATGACACAAATACTTTCTTGGGTTCTCAGCAGAGCTTCAAGTCTAGAAATGTGCACACATTTACATTACTTCAAAGGCAAAGAAAATGGAAAATTACAAAAATTGGACTTTTTATGAGAACATATGCTTCTGAGGCCGAAGAGTAATTGGGGAATTACATATTGTTAGTGTTATGAGAAAGACGTTGGTCATTACGATACAGTGTTCAAGGAGGAAATATCTAAACTTTGAAAATAATCTCTTAAGGCAATTTTAAATATATTTTGTTTAATAAACTACTTGAATATTCCGAATAACTGAGCAACAATAAACACTTAAAAGTTAGTCTGAGAAAATACTTTTTAAGAAAAATTTGAATTGCAGAAACGTACAAACACTCTATAAATATATAAGTTGTTTATTATTTACGTAAGAAATTAATATATTTGTTCAGAAAGAAAACTCAACACAGAAATAAAAAGTAACCCAATTAATACAATTTGACTGCTTAACCCTCAATTATCTTGTATGAGTAATTGCTAATATATTGAGATCTTGAGGTACCTTGAGACAAATAATAAGATTTTATTTCGATTTTTTTGTGATAGCAATTGATGAGATATCTGTAAAAAAAGGCAATAACAGACTTTAATGTTTCAGATAATAAGGGTTGGATCATTTGCATACGTACGATTTTATACGGTACAAAATTATGAATTCAAACCACTATTATAATCTGTAGAATTAAAAATAAAGAATTATGATATGTTGCAATTTGAATAGTATTTTCCCAAATTAATACAGAAATTGTCATTTTGAACTAAAATTCAAAGCGATAAAATTTTGCAGGCTTATAAAGAAAATCACGGGAACTCCCCAACATAATCCTCCTAAAACGTATGTACACAGATCATTCACACTCTTTTCAAAAAACAACATACGTTTACTTCTCTTTCTTTACTTAATACTACACTTGAAAATAACGTCTGAGTATTGTAATTTTTCGCAAACATCACCAACTATTACTCGGGCAACTTTTCTTGAACGATGGATTGACGATTTCGGGTGGAGTGGGGGTATTAGTTACAAAGTAGGCCACTAGAGTATTTTAAGTAATGCCAACGTCTGTGAAATAAAAGTCAAAACTCCATCTTGTGCTTAACTTTTTCGGAAGTTTTAGGTGACTCCCTTGAAGGACCTGGACCTGACTCAGCCATTTCTTTCGATAAACCTGAACAGGGATTCTGCACTATGAAAGCAACTGGCTTTTACTAGCTTCTGTTTCGCGTCAACGAAGTTTTAATGCTTGGAAGGTTGTCATCAGTGCCCGCTGCGAGCTTTTGCGTTCAACTGTTTCTTGCACAAGGGAGGGAGATCAAGGTCATCGTTCAAGAAAAGTTGCGCGAGTAATACAGATACCTGCAATTCTAGGGAAGCAGCACGAACAAGTGTCTTCATTTCACGCTCCGTAACCCACGAATCACAAAACCCGCCCCTCCGTGTCCCGTCATTAGCCGAGGCTTCATTCCTTGGAGCAGGGGTGCAGTAGCACCGTCGATTAGCTTCAGGAACGTTGAGATAAGATTATGCCACACTCCGAACAGTCGGCTACAGCATTCCGTATGCGAAGATACAGGCCTTGCTCGTTTCATGTTACAAAATTTTAGTGAATTTAATGAGAGTGTTCGGGAGAGACTCACGAAAGCACACTTAGGAAATTAATATTATTCATAATAACGACGACAGTAATACGAAGTATGATAATGAATGCACCTGAAAAATAAAACAAAGAAGATTCATGACAGAATACTTATAGAGGGAAGGCCGTTCACACTTTCCTCCAGAGAACATGTGGATCACTGTATGGAGTATTTATGTCAATTAAAAAATAGCAAGGCTTATGTTTTCGGAACGTCAAATTAACGAAAAGGGAACTCAAGATATGGCATTAAAGTTAGGCAATGTAGGCAGTAAGGGAATATTTTTCTTATTAACGACCCAAATCGATCTTTTTGAGGCTGCAAAATATTGCTTACATAATTGGGAGAGTATATGTAGAAACTGCGTCATGAAAATCCTGCCCATTGTCTTTCTGTGTTCTCGTCAGAAAAAGAAATTCTGAAAAGAAATAGACATGTAATCGAGACGGTTAGTGCCTTGGCGTAAGAATCAATTAGTATTGAAGAAAATGTCATTGTTACCTTTGTCTGGACGAAAATATACGTTCTCGTTACGAATTATATTCGTTAATTGTGGCGGTATAAACCGCTGGTGAATGGAGAATGAATTACGTGCTAGGAATTCTCTCAAACGTAGAAAATCAGCTTTCAATGCCGCCAACACGCGTATTACTTAGCTTTTGATCATGAGCGAGGCGGATCGCTACTGCTCGCGTCTCCACATTCTCAAACAATGCAATCTCGACACGTCTTATTGGAAAGGTATTTGATTCCGGGAGTTTGCCGACAATGTGCCATCTCGGCGCCCAGAAGCTGGCGCAGTATCTTGGCCGCTTTTGGATACAGTTCAAAGTTTTTTTCAAAGAGTGTCATACCAAATGAATTTTTGCTCCTTGTGAGAGAGAAAGGGTTGGCGGGTTTTGGGGGCAAATTAAAACTATCTTGAAGTCGCGACGTTTGAAATGTGTGCTCTTTCCTCCTGAAATAATCTTAAAGAATTGTCAAATCCTTGAGTTCCACGTGAGGCGCCAAATTTGAATTAATTTGGCCGCCGACATGCCAACAGAAATGAATAGAGGTAATTGAAGGAGACACGATGAAAGAAAGTTGAACATTAAAACATAGATCTAAAGTGTGAATCAGAAAAAAATGGAGATTCTGGTGGTCTTTGAAGATGAACGTCGATGGCAAATGATGAATAATAGGAAATGTGCAATTCTAAACCCTGAAGGTAGAAGAAGAAAAATAACGAATGCCCACAGTATTATATCTCCTACAAAATCTGCTTTTCTCCAGCTAATTTGTAATTTAAGGAAAGATAACAGTACATCGAAACTTCAGTCGCGCAATAACGACAAATCAAAAACACGTTGAATGTAAAACAAGCGCAAGTGCTAGTGCTCTGCATAGTCACGGAAATTCACGCGAACGAACGGATCGGCTGGACAAACACGCACAGCTCCGTGCACCAGGGCGACTGTCGCGCTCCAGTGGCCGCGAAACGCACCACTGCCGGGTGCAAAGCCAGGCGACGCGTCGCCAAACATGTATACACACTTTACATTACGTCACGCCAGTATTTGTATTCATGTATGGATGCGTGTGCAAGTGGCCAATTGAATTATGACCCGCCCCGTCCGTCTGCCGACAGCCTCGCGGCTGGCGTTAGGAACGTTAGTAGAAGAGCAGGTCTGGCGGTGAGATGCACGCTTTTTGGTGACGCCTTGAAATCTTCGTAAACCTGAGAATTGTTCGACAAAAGAATTATAATGGTAATTAATTTTCTGAAAGGCGATTATCTTAAAATGAGAGAAGCTAAATAAATCTCAAATAAAACACCACGAGAAAAAAGGAAAAAAAACTGAGATGTACTGCGAAAATTCCGAAATTATTGGGTGAATATACTCATGCTTATTTAAAAGTAAATAGGCATTTACTAATTTATATTTACAATAATTTATTAATGCATGTTTCTCAATTGCACATCACGAGCATGTTATTCCTGTACATGTAGATCAGATGCACATGAACAATGATAAATGACGAAGTTATCTCCTAATTAAAGTGGTGCTATATCAATAGATACTTTCTCGCATTATTTCTAAATTTGCAATTTTCGAAAATTCAGATAAACCAATGAAAATTAGTCTTAGGACATTCTTTACGTGTTCCGTGTTCTATCCATTAAAAATAAGAAACAAATCGGAGCAATTTTTGAGAAAATGATTTTTATTTGTAATAATTTCAAGCACAAACTTCAAGCGAAGAACTAGTTTTACTAGCACAACTACTAGTTTTTTTTAAAAAAAGTACATGTCCTCTTTTAAACATCTGACGTTTTAGAACAGATTCCAATTAAGACAGAAATCACTATCTTCAATACAGTACGTTTGCATTGTTCACTTTTTGTAATTATCGAAAATACAGAGAGTTCTCGGAAAACTGGGTAAACACCAATTTTTACACTTTTCTTTGATACATACGAGGAGACAATTTAAAGGGAAAAGTTGGAGCCGTTTTTGAGGAAATAATTGTCAAAAAAGTTAAAAACTCCCAGTATTTCACTCAAAATTACGCAAAACTAATCATATTTTCGAAAGAATTGACATGACTTCCTTTCTAGATCAGACTCTGAAGAACATATTTTATTAAGAAAAATATTTATATTCAATATTGTAGTTGTAGGAAGACGCCGAAAAAATGAACTTTTGTAATTTTAAAAAAATCAAAGATTTTATCGAAAATGAGACCATTGCCATTCTTTTAATCGTCCTTTACGCTATCCGAAAGCAAACTTTAATCAAAAGATTTGGATCCATTTTTTCGAGGAAACTTTAAAAATTTAATCGAGGCTTCATGTAAAGTACCCTCAAAAATAAAAATATCCGTTTCAAACTCGCAGCGTCTCAAGTTCTTTCAAATCAATATGGGAATATCAACTTTTTAGAAACCGGCTGAACAGTTTTGGCGTTGACCACAGACAAACGGTAGGAGAGACAAGTCATGTCAAATTTTTCGAAAAGATGATTAGTTTCGCGTAATTTTGAATAAAATACTGGGAGTTTTTATTTTTTATACAAATATTTCCTCAAAACGGTAGGACGGACAGAAATACATTATGCCGTTATTGCGGGATGTAGGAGTTCAGTGAGACAATAGTTCTACATATGTTCACACCACAATTTAACTAAAAAACTTCGACAAAAAAATATTTAGGGTCTGACGATTTGACAGTCTAACGGACGGACTGCCTAGCGTACGGACTGACGTGCCCTTAGGAAATAATTTCTTCTCAACTCTTCTTTTAAGAATCAAAAACGTTTCAAAATTTAACTGTGTTTTCTATTATTCATTCTCTGATGGTAAAGTGTCATTAAAATCTGATTGCCCAGCACGGTTAGCGACACTTGTGAGGAATTATTTTCTTTTCACAAGAAATTAGATTATTACTCATGTAACGTCCCTCCTCGTGATCAGCTAGGGACTCTGAGTGCCCCTGTAGGCAATTTTCTTATTTGCGGAGGCTAACTACCAATTGAGCTTCTCCCTAGCTGAGAGTAATTGCACGGGAACTGTGCACGGGAACATCTCTCGTGACACCGAATTAAATGCTACTCACGTGTCCATTAGAAGGAGATTCTCGCATTTCCAGTGCCCTACCCGTCAGAGCAAGATTGACCGGCAACGGCATTGAGTAGTACCAGTGGTTACTGCAGATTAGGGGGGCGGTTACTTTCATATTTTGCGATTGATTAGTTAGTTATTTAGTGTCTTCGTGAGCATCAATGTCATTATGGTCATTAGTTATGGTCATTAGTCTTAAGTGTAGAGAAAATTGAATCCTGGAGAGTGGCGGTGTTCCTCCCCAAAGGATATGGAATTCTGCGCCGACATGCCGGCTCGTGCGGATTTTCTCATTCCAGGTATCTTCGCCGAGAGGACACCGTCACAGCGGAATAAACTTTAAGTTCCCTACTGTTCTCCCGACATATGTGGTCGTGTAGTGCACGTAAGTGAGAGGAGATGACAAGAATGAGGAAGGAAAGATTGTGCGGGGTTTGTGGTGCGTCTGATAGGGATATGTTCCAGCATTCGCGCGGTTTTGATAGGGGAATCCACGGAAAGCTGCCGATCAATGCCGGTTGAATTCGACCTAGCTCTCTAGCTTGTATCGAAAATCACGGACTGTCGGCACTAGAACAAAGGGTCTTTCCGATCAAAGTGACTGCAATTGCTTTCAGTTATTTCAGCCGGTCTTCCGAATGGTAATTCTTTACATGTCACACACGGCATTTAGTCTGTTCGTATAGGTTTTTGATATCTGAATTAATAGCGTTATTGACAAAATTAGATGGCTGAGTTTAGCTCTGAACCAGCATTGCCGCTGTCTCTGCTGTGACTCTGAACAGGGGGTTCTAGGGTTCGAGCTCCGGCAGTGTCGAACGGCGCTGGATCTCGCCATCCAACGGAAGAGACAAACCGCCACCTCCCGCCAACAACATTCACTACACTAACGGGATTAATGACCATAGTAGTTGACGAGCCTAGAAACATCAATAAATCAAACTGGAAAATACTGATATTAATTTATTATAGTAATATATAACATAAAAGTGTAAAGCTCGATATTCACGGTCGAGTTTTTGTCTATTTTCGTCGGAGTTGATATGATATCCATTAAATTAAGATTAATCTCTATTGAAAAAATTCACCAGACACATGATTGCGTAGGCTTCCGTGGCTGGAGATTGTATTGTCAGGGATATCCGGAACATGTCGCGTCTCTGTCGTGATGACTGACGTTTCGGCCAACATATTGTGGGATTCCTTAGATCGTTCGATCATCAGTCATTTTTCCACACAAACATCAACCATTTTGTCTACCACTCTCTTGAAGACACCTCCCGTAACTCTATTCTTCTACACCGAGCGTCACACGTTAGATGAATAAACTGAATTTCTAGCTGCCATAGTAGTCACTTTTGCTTTCTTGATCCTAGCACACGAAAAAGTTTGTACAATCGTAGAATAAAGAAGACATTAAAAAAGTTAACTCATTTCCACAAACGTTAACTGCATGAGGAGTGAAATAATGTTAGAGTAAGTTAATTAAAATGACGTTTTTTGCTCTTATTATGCGTGACATAACTTTCAACCCACAAATCATTCTTTTGGATATCGCACAAATAAATCACCCCTTTCAAATGCATTTGTACTTTAATGTAGTATGTGTAACAGTATCAAGGCACATTTAGTATCAATAAAGTAAACGCTATCAGTCCTATGAGCAATTAGCTTTTAACAGTATCGCATCACAATAATACATTTTTGTTATTACGTTCCAGGTATGGTTGGAAAACTACTCGAATTTTAAACAAAATTTACGTACTCATCTCCTGCGTCTTATCTCAACTCATATGCGTCTTCAACACGTCATTCCTAATTTCATTTTACGATCAAATTATACGGTGTATATTATGTTCCAGAAAAAAATTACTTACAACCACGACACTCAAAAATTCCCTCTTACTCTATTTCTCTTCATGCCCAAAGGAATTTTTCAAACCACCATTAAAAAAATAACCCTCTTAGCGCACCAGACTATTACATGGGAATCCCAAGTTATTAACCAGGGAACTTCATGCACTAAATAACACGTGCGTGAGTAGAAAACGCAAGCCTATCGCGTGACGGTATATTCGAGGTAAAGGTTGCATGAAGGGAATGAGAGAAAATTGTTCGAAAATGTACTCCGTGCTTCCAACGGTGAAGCAATCCGGAAGAAAATGAAGGCATAAAAATTCCATGGAAAATCGCAGTAAATATAAACAAAAAATTTCCAACTGAGATGAACATCAACTGAGGATTCTCCATTGTTTTTGATTGGGTGGTCCTAGGTTTAGAATCCTGATGGTGGCAAGGTTTTCGACGCCAGCTAGATAGATAGGTCGAATTCAGCCACTGTCTAGAAGAGATTGGTAGTTTTCCGAGGTTTCTCCGATCAGTACCAGGCGAATGCCGGGCAGCATCCTAAAAGAAGGGCCGCGGACAGAGCGCGATCTTCCCTTTCTCTTCGTTGTCCTATACGCATCCCTTTCTTAAACACACACTTCCCCATTTATGTCAGGAGACCAGCCGGGAGCTTACAGCTTGCAAGGTCCCACTGAGAGGAGAAACTTGGATAGGGAAATCTTCCTGAACCCGACATGTACTTCGGCTCCGGATCTCAATATCGAGCAGGGGTAGAAAACCCCCACCGATAAAAAACATGCTTTGACGTGAATTACATAATGAGGAGGGCCATTAAAAAGGAGAGTGGAAAACTTGTGCCGGGTTAATAAATTTGAATGATTCATTTGAAAAGGTTGATCAAGAGAAATTACGGGGAATTATCAATATAATTTGGATAAGGAGGAGTTCGGTTGACGTGTTGAGAGAGATTGACTTCTGAATGAGGGTGGTTGAATTAGAAGGCAAGGTTTTTAAAATTAGCTAAGGCATGAGACAAACATGACCCCTAAGCCCAACCCAATGCTATATTTTGCGAGAATAGAAGGGTATTTACAAAACAGGTAAGTGGCGGTGTGGTTGTAGGAAGGAGGAAGATTTGGTCCCAAACATATGCACATATTGTAGTTAGGGTATGTAATGTAGAAGGCATGAAAGCTCTTTTTCAATAAAATCCGGTAATGATTCAAAGGGATCAGGACAGTGATAAAATCAAATCTAAGAAATAACTCTGAAGAGGGAAAAGAAGATAATTCAATAGCACGATCATTCAATACGAGATAATTTTACATGACGAAAATCTACAGAAAAAAGTTGTATAATGATAGCTAATCAGCTCATAAAATAGAATTTATAGGCGTGTTCACCTCATTTTTTGGTGAACGTCGTTTTTTTTATAATAAGTATAAGTAATATAGGTGTTGTGGTAAGATATCTTTGGCATTTTTAAAATAATTAAAGATGTCATTGCCAACAATATTTTTTAATTCAATAGCAGCTTTCGATGGCTTAGCCATCATCATCAGTTGTCTGCTCGATGGAAGCCACAAAACGACTACCCGGACGACTAGGTAGTCGTTTTGTGGCTTCCATCTAGCAGACAACTGATGATGATGGCTAAGCCATCGAAAGCTGCTATTGAATTAAAAAATATTGTTGGCAATGACAACATCTTTAATTAAGTATAAGTAATCCGGATTAACGGCCGCAAATTAGTACACGAAGAAATCCTACGATTGCACGATTTGCAAACCAGCCTCATATGTATGACAGGTTACTTCAGTAACAACCAGGATATCAAGCGGCCGCATATATCACAAAACGAGCTAAAATAAGTTATAATCCAAAAAAGGCTGAATAAAAATTTCTTAAAAAACGTATACAAAGATTAATTTCGGTTTCGGAATTTTGCGGTAACCTGGATTCAGCAAATAACATTGCGGTCTTTATTGTTACTAATTAGATTAATACTGATAGAAAAGAATTGAGATGTGTCTGCTGCCAAACAGATAGATGCTCATCATTTAAGCAGTTTTATGGAAGAAGCTCCCAGGGTAGTAGACATGCTCTCGCCAAATCTCGAAAATTTAACGTATCGTGGCATAGATGACAAACACACATGGAGTTCTGCTAGGAGAAGTATCTGGATAAGTACCTCGGATTTTATTGATTGATTTCGGGCGTGTCAAGCGTCAACCACAAGGTCGTTAGTTCCGTACGTGTAGTGCACGTGTTTCCTCGGGAGATGGATGTGATCTTCTCCCTCTGGATGGAGAGATCCGGAGGCGACCTTCCCGTCGCCTAGCAATGTTTTCCCCAACAATGTATCTCTCACCAGTAGGGCACTGCCATACCCGGGACAAACTCTATACTTTTATTTAAACATACAGTCCGTTAACGTAAAGCAGCTGTTAGGTGTCACTCAAACGGGAGAGAGGATGTCACCTACAGTAGTGGCGTTTAAGCTCCCGATTGGATGACACCCTAACAGCTGATTAAGCGTCAACGGACTCTGTGATTAAATCGAAGTATAAGCTTCACAAAGGTTTCCCAGCATGTGTGGCAGTGTAGTGCACGTACGTGCAAGTGTGTGTAAATAAGGGGTGAGGATAGGACAAGGAAGGGAAAGGAAGGATCGCGAGTGGTCTGTGGCCTTTTGATAGAATACCCCCTTTTTGGGGTGACTGTACCAGGAAAAGGTGTTTTTGTATCTGTGAAATAAATTGTATTTTTATATTTCGAAAATCATTTACAAATATTACGTATCTCAAGATGCATTTTATTTATAAGACGTTTATTTACGTTTTTTTTATTTGGTAGGAAAGGAAATTTGTATGGTACCACACATTGTCCGCTTCCGTTTTTCGTATGGAATTATAGCCACATTTCAAAGGATTAAGGAGTAGATGTCTTTATATCGTTTAAATACATAACCACAGCTACTTATCAATTGTAATTGTTTATTAAAAATACAAAAAACCTCAACTTAAACACTCCATACTATTTATTGTCTACCTAAGGGCGATTCAGACTTGTAAGATTAATATAAATAAGCTGTCTCTTGCACATGATATTTATGCAGTTTTTAACAACAGAACGGAAATCTTTCTTTCCAACAAGAAATCCTGACTCGCCAAGTGCTGAAGATAGTTACTTGTCACTTCTTCCTGATTACTAAACTCTTGCGGACCACCAATGTGATACCACGGTGTTTACTTCGCAAATTATTTCTTATGATATATCGTAAAATTTTGTAAAGAGATATTGCTTTTCTCTCGAAAAATGTACCTATTCATATGTCTTCAATACTTTTTATCCGAATACCTCCAGTAGTACCTAGCATTAGCCAAACGAAAAGTTCTCGGCGTCGTAAATGATAAGTGTAAATTACTTTAGCAATAAATCACACGTGTTGTTTGTAAAAGTACATCAGAGTGACTACGTACCACATCTAAAATTTTATTCTCCCTGCTATAAAGTCATTCCCATTTTAAAATTATGATCCGGAACACTAAATGGTACGAATAAATTGAAGTTTTTATGTTGCGTTATAGGAGAAAAAAGAAAATAATTATTATATAATCAACACTTCAATAATAGTATTAGATTCATAAAACAATCGTGAGAGTTACTCTCTTATAAAAAACATGCCCAAAATTGAAAATTTTTTCTTGTCAGCTGAAGGCGTAATAATCAAAAGCAAAAGCAGACCGGTGTTGGCGTTTGGTGTGTTCAACTTCCTAGAATCGACTAATGGTTAAAGCAATTAAAAATATTAAATAAAGCAAATAATAAAGAATAATAAAAAAGCAATAAAAAAGGGGGCACATAACTGGAACTAGAAAAAGAGTTCATCCCATCCCAATCATAGCATCGGAAAAGACTGCATGTCAATGGTCATGTCGAGCGGAACTAATACGTGGCAAGTTGTGAAGAATGTGATCCTCAACATACTAGTGGAAGAAAGCAGGAACCGATAAATTCAAGAGGATATATAGAAATATTTCTAAGCGATCTGAAAGGTGGCAGTCGCAAAAGCCTTGGGATCCTCCTGTATTTTTAAATGGATAGGGCTTATTTGTTCTACACGATGGCACACGTTTTCTATGAGAATATGCACTAGTTAAAGTTACATACATCAATTACTTTAAAACGTACTCTTATATACCTTTTATGCTTTTAATCGTCTGGTGCAAAATTTACTAAATTAAGTCCTGATTTGTGAGTTTTTCTGCCCAAAATTCGCCGATCTTTCGCGCAGCATTCCATAACTTTCTATCCACTCCTTAGCGAGAAAGTAGAAAAACCTGTGCATTAAATTCGGTTAATACGGTAGGTGAAGAGCAATGAATTTTCCAAGAAGAGTTGCCATTGAGAATCAGACCAAAGAGCGGTGGCGGAGCGCCTGGGCGCCCGGCAGCTGGC
>BOPP01000066.1:3411373-3444963 GCA_017312745.1 Gryllus bimaculatus | reverse complement strand
TCGTGCAGCCTGCGGAGGGCGCCGTGGCTGGAGCGACAACTTCGCAGAGCGCGTCACGCCTCATTTCGCCGACGCGCGAAGGGGCCGTCCGCCGCGCCATCGATCGCAGTTCCGACACTCGATATTTAAAATCGATTAGTGCGCTGAGCGAGCGGGAGCGCGGCGCCGGGGACGCCTATCGGAGGAGACGAGGGTGCGGGTCGTCTGGAGGTGGATGGGAGGTCACGCGCTGCTGGAGAGGGAGGTGGAAGTGCAGACCGAGAGGGAGGCAAGGGGGTGGAGAAGTTGGAGATGGCATGTTTGGGGTTGAATGTGCGGGATGAAGGGGAGAAGGCGATATTTTTTTATCAATTGATTAATTATGGTAATAATCGCTGAAGATGAAGATGATGTAACTAATATGTTCAGAAAATTAGAAGAAGAGTATGGAAAATGGGGAATAGTAATAAATGAACAAAATGCTGAATATATAGGGTGGTGGGGGGTATGCCCCATGATTTGGAGACAGGTATAGGAATAATTAAAGGTAATACACAATATAAGTATTTGGGAGACACGCTAACAGCAGATGGTGGAGACGAACATGATGTGAAAAATAAAAATATAAGAGGAAAAATAGCCACAAGATAGTTGAATCCAGTGCTATGGAACTCAGTTATTTCAATGAAGACAAAGAAACGCATATATAGCTCCTTCATAGAGAGTACCACACTCTATGGGACAGAAGTCTGGACACTAACAAAAAATTTGAAAGACCAACTTCAATCAACAGAAATGATGTTCTGGCGTAGATGTAAACTTTCTCTGTTAGACAAGATAAGAAATGATGAAATAAAAATAAAATGAAAGTGCAAACAATCTTGAACGAGACGATCGAAATGAAACAATAAAATGGTATGGCCATATGAGAAGGTTGAAATCGGATAGACTTCTACAAAAAGTTTGCGCGTGGATACCAAATCGAAGAAGATACAGGGGAAGACCGAGAAGAACGTGGAACATGGCAATAACTGACGCCATGGAAAAAAGAGAAATGGAGGAAAATGATATATGGAATAAAGAGGCATGGATGCGGAAACGGCCAAGGCTGTAAAAAACCGCTATATAGATAGATGATTAGTGATCCCGTGAGCGTCAACGCCTAATAACATTAGTCCCGTAAGCGTAGTACATGATTGTTACTCGGGAGGTGGCGATGATCTCTCCCCCCCCTGAATGGTGACATCCGGGGCCGACCTACCGACGGCTAGCGTGTTTTTTTCCCACACCAGATATCTCTCACCAGATCAGCTAGCCGGACAATCTCTACGCTCCCGACAGGGCTCGCGGCATGTGAGGCTGTGTTGTGCATGTCAGTAAGGGGTGAGGATAGGACAAGGAAGAGAAAGAAATTAACGCGCATGGTCTCTGGCTCGTTTGTTAGGATACTGCTCGGGCATTAACCAGGTGTTGAACGGAAAAAACACGGAAAACTTCCGATCAGTGCAGCCGGATGCATGAATTCTTCTCCAGACAGCGACAGAAAAATTTATTCCGCCTCTTTTCATCTGCTCTCTTACTAGAGTGCGAAGAGCTTAGTTCGATTTCCAGTTCCTAGATGCACTATTTCTTTACGGCCGTCTGCAATAGCCAATCACCCGATCTGTGGATTCATATAAAAGACGTGAACGCTGGCTTGGCGCAATAGGTCCTCTGGTAAGCTGACGCGGGCAGGTGTCAAGTTAGTACAACTATCAGAGTATATTTGTTAAAACAGTCTAAGAATGATATCAGTCGAAATGTAGAAATTAGTACTTGTACAGAATATTGCCACTTATGAGGGCTCACAGCGTATGTATAGTTTTTGTATTAATGTTTAGAGAGGCACTGGTGATATCACGCCTATTAACTTTGTGAAAATCCTGGTGGTTCTATTAAATTCAAATATTGTTCTTGTAAAAATTAAAATTCTAAATTATTACCAACCTTTTTCGTCCATTGTTAAGAGTAAAGTAGAGTGCACCCCTTTGCCCAAATGTGTCTGTAAATATATCTGTAGATAGTCACTATAGAGCATATTATATGAATTTATTTCATTAATTAACCCATTTAGCAGTTCGTTAAGAGGTAAAGAGATTTGAAGCATCAATTAAAGTTTTGTTAATATACGAAGTTAATTAAATAAAACTACTGTCTTAAACATGTATCCGTGTACTTCACCTGACCAACCTGTCCCTTGTTAACATGCGTGGTGGTGGCGGAGGCGATATGTTGGGGCGGTGGGAGAGACGGGGGTGGAGGGGGCGGTGGGGGAAGGGATGGAGTCAAGGGCGGATGCGATAAGACCGCGAGGGCGAGGGAGGAAGTTCTGTTGTTCTGCAGTCGGAGAGCTGTGAATTTTCGAAGGGAGAAGAGGGTTCCGACGAGGCAAGGGAACGAACTGTGAAGGTATCTTCGAGGAAGAAGACGTGACTTGAGAAGTTGGAGATACGATTTGCATTGGAGCAGGTTTCCACGAGAGGACTTTTCAGTCTCCGTTATTTGTTAAATTGACTATGAGTTATTTAAAGTTGCGTTATTGTGAGCAAACTGTCTTCTGGACCATTAAGTATGTCAATATTGGATTTCACGAGGAACTCGTGGTAGCGTGAGGGGAAAAATTTATGAAGTAACACAAAGTGTAATAACCCTTATTATGAAAATTATTGATGTTAATATTGATAATTAACAAAGTTTTCATTATGCTTTTTTGGTTGAAAATAGCAGGGCTTTCTTCAATATTTTCAAACAATTTACAGAAGTAAAACTTTCTTTTGACATTAATTTTCCTACAACATTGCTGGCTTGCACAAAAATATAAATTGAAAATACTTAAGTATTAATTAATTTTTCTAAGAGGATTTTAATATTAAGAATTTTCCAAAACCTTTTTTCTAAGGTTCTCTTTGTGCGGTTACTGAAAGACGAATTTCAAATTTTATCTTTCTCTGACTTTTATATCTGTTAGAAAATACGAAGTAAATTCAATAAGTTGAATCGCTTTATGAAGAGGCATTTTAAAAATAATATCTTGAATAGAAGACTAATGAGATGTCACGATGTTATATATCTCAACTCGCCCTCTGCTCTGCAAGTGTAACGTGAACACATAAAAGATGACGAAAGAATATTTGAGGGTTCCAAAATGATTTCTTAAGAGCTATACTAGGTATAACCTTGAGAGACACAGTTCCAGACGAAGAAATTAAGTCAAGTTTATTTATTGATAGTGTGGTAAATGATATTAAAAATACCACCAGAAATGGTTCCAACATGTAAACAGGATAGAGCCTAATACGCTACAAAAGTTAGTTCTCTTATATAATGAAATAATTATATAAGTCACCATTGCCAACAATATTATTTATTAAAATAGCAGCCTTCGATGGCTTAGCCATCATCAGTTTTCTATTTAAGAAGAAAAACAAAAAAACCTTAAAACGTGAATATTTTTTAAAACTTGAATTATTTTCTAAAAATTGTAAATTATTATAATCTTTCGTAATAATTTTGTTGTCAAATCAAAAAACAGGATTGGACGTCGAGAGTATTATTCAATAATGTAAGAATTTAGGAGTTGGACATTCACAAAAATGAAACTGTTTTAAATTATTTTCAAATTGAATTTTAAATATTTTTCAATATAAGTAAGAAAATTTTGCAAAAGGGCTAGTCCACCTTATATTAAATGCCGATATCAAAAGAAAACGGAAACCGAAACCAATTCATATGACTGCCAGTTTGCCACGACTTCTGAACAATTTGCAATTAAGTTCTTTTATTCAAGACCGTTTGGAAAGTAGCTCATTGTTGCAGTTTTGTGACAAGAAAGTTCATTAGATGTCGATTCTGATAAAAGCGTTCTTTATAGACGTTTTTCTGATTTCACTGTCACCAACTTAACGCCACTATTTATCGAGGAACCACGGAGTATTGCACTATATTAAAACTTCGTGACTTCGTGTTGGATAAGCTGTAATAGATCTCGTTTCTCAACGTGTATAGCACGTCTCCATAGAGCTAAGAAACTAACTACTCGCAGCAAGTCATAATAATGGTTCCATATCAAAATACATTGTGTTAGCTTTCAATACATTCAAAAAGTGCACTTATCAATTCATGTTTTATTTACAGCTATTTATATTAGCTGTAATTTAACAATTCAAGAAAATTAAATTCTTCCTACTACGTAGTACAACATGCAATATACATCAACCATGCACCGCGGGATACTGCCCACCCCACGCTCTCTCTTGGCAGTCACCACAACTAGATGGATTGTGTAACACATCAGCGACATTATTTAATTATAGGAAAATGTGCAAAAAAGGGCCTGGAATAAAACATTGTACATCACATGGCAAAAGACACTTTTAATGAATCGACAGGATTCTTCGCGTCTGTCTACCGGCCTCGGCAGGGGGATCTCTGTTTCGTCATGAAAAGGCCGACTTTCTTGCCTTATGATGCAAAATACTATTTTCAGTATTTCTAAAGAAAGAACTATTCTCTCGTCGTCTCTTGCCGAAGAGAGAAAGAACAACACAACTAGCTACAGAAATATCAATTCATCGTATTAGAAATGTCATGACGTAGTTTAAATCTCGGAAAGAAAAGCATGCGTATTATACTTTGTCTTTCGTCTTTTATTTCAGGTTCTTTTGATTTCAAGAATGTCACAAACTCGCAAAGACTATTACATTTTTTTTAAATGAGAGTTACGTTTGATTTTCTGTAACTTTAGAATGGCTGACACATGTCCGATAAATTTGTTTCTTTCTGCTTTTTAGTAAATATTCGTTATATGCGAATTTGTATGAGTAAAGCTACCTCTGTTTTATATATTTGAGTAAGAAATAGATTTTCTTATGAGTTATTTCACTTTCCAATTTCGATATTATTTATATATTCTTTTCGTCAAATATTTGGAAGTACGTTTTACAAAGATTTTAAAAAAATATTTTTGTAGAGTTATTGCTGTTGCATTTATATTATTTAAACTGATCGACTCAAGAAGAATCAAATTCCTGATAATTATGAAACCTTCTAAGAGATGATGAGAACATCTTGTATCATACATTGTTATTTTTAAAAACACTGTTGTCTTCCGACCTTCCACAACGACCTTCCTTACGAGGGCATTCTCCACAGTAATGGATATACATCTTTCGGTAAATAAACACATGTTTAAACACGTTTGTAGGCCGTATATATTATTTTATCTTTATGAAGCGGGAATGCGCCACTGACCGACAAATATGTTTGATCTTAATATTTCAAATCCACACAGTGGCTCCCACTAATATTCGGACAGCCACACATACTGAAGACGTTACTTGTTTGACGTTTAAAGTTACATGTGACGAAATTCCAAGGACCTGCGTCTTTATTATTAGAAAACAGAATTATAAAAAATAAATGTTTCTGATGCACAACATACGTTTCATTAACACGGAGGTATGTGTGAATATGCAAGAATACGAATTCACATTAATATTCGGGCACGTAATGGAAACTGTCATGTTACCCACTCACAACTCTCCTAGATAGCGCGATAAGCGTACCATCCCCTACCCAGAACAAACGAAACTAAGCAGTCAGTCGCTGTAAATATTTCCGCCTGGAAACACCTCTTGCAATCGGGCGCACGGGAAAGAACTCGACGTTTGAGCAGAGGCAGCTTGTGGTTTTCCACCTCGCAGAGGGACGCTCCTGCAGGGAGATCGCAAATCTTTTACTCGTGAGCAACAGCACGGTGCACGATATCATTATGAGGTTTGGGAAAGAATACGGAATTGAAACTATAAATTAACAAGGACAACGTAAGAAGATCCGCGAAAGACATCAGCGCGCAATTTTGAGGAAAGTACGAGAAAATCTGAAGGTGAGTGCCGTCCAGCTGGCAGCTGAACTGCGCGCATTGTCAGGGACATCTGTACACCCCGAAACAGTACGCAGAATAATTAGAAATGCCGGATATCACGTCAGAGTAGCAGGAAAGAAATCCTTTATCGGTGCTGGGAATAGAGCCAAACGACTTCGTTTTGTAAAGCGGTATGTGGTGAAATCAGAAGAGTGGGAGCGTGAGGTAATTTTTATAGATGAGAAAAATTTTAATAATTCTGATACTGACAACAGTAAAATGATACGGCTCAAACCAAATACAGAATTGCATTCTAAAAACGTAGTGTCAACTGTTAAACGCGGAGGTGGACACATAATATTGTGGGGCTGCATATAAGCTGCTAGCGTGGGGAGCTGGTGTTTCTTAAAGACACAATAGACAAACATCAGTACCTCAATACACTGAAAAAGAACATACACAAATCTGCCGACATCAGGAAATGTTTCAATTTTAATCCACATACCGACCCGAAACACAAATCATATTTAGTGCAGGAATGGTTGTAGAATTGTTCAATAGTGCTGGAAATGCCTCCTCAGTCTCCTGATCTCAATCTAATCAATACTTTGTGGCATGAATTGGAATGTACAGTTAGGAAAGTCCATTTGCCAGAGTCCCATCAAGGACGAGTGAGCACAAATTGGACAACAGCACTAGAACAGGTTTATTGGTTCAATGCTAAAGCGTGCCATATTGAAGTGAGCCACTGTGAATATTAATATGTGATTTCCATTAATAGATATCTCTAGATATACAATTTTAGTAAATATTTTACTCCGTGAAATTACTCATCGACGTCATTGTCATACTATAGGTATTAGGAAAGTATAACTTATTTTTAGGTGACAAATTTAATTCAATATTAAACATTTACTTTTATTTCTATGTAAAAAACACTTTACAAGATTTGGCTTGTGAACTTGTATTTACATAAATATAATAATCATGTAATAATGTAATAATAATAATAATTATTATTATATAAATAATTATTATTATATAAATAATTATTATTACATAAATAATTATTATTACATAAATAATTATTATTATATAAATTATTATTATATAATTATTATATATATAATTATTATTATGGTAATGCTACGAGCTCAGCGTTTGACTAGATATAATGCTCTTAGACCAAATATACTATATTAAATTAAACACCATTTACAAAGAAATTGTGAACAGACAACATGTAAATTTTACAGTTATGTCACATCGTAATAAAAAAATCGTATTATCTTGATTTTCAATGTGCTTTTCAATGTGAAAAGCCATTGTAGTAAAACACAAAAGTAACATATACGAAAGATAAAATAGAAACAATACCTCGTGATAAGGATAAACTCCATTGATTTTATTTCGGAAATGACTATGAATGATATGAAATTACAAAAAACTCCTAAAATAAAAAAAATATATTTTTTCACATCGTTTATAACCGGCTATTCACACACATTGCGTTCATTGATGGTTGAATAAGACCCCACTCGTACTATAATTTCAATTTCACGCCATCGCGTGAGTATCAAGCCCAGTGGTGCCAATCTCCTCACTCTGAACCATAGTGCGATAAGAGCACACAACTGTTTGTGGTACTGTTTGCGAACAGGATTACCGCGTAATATGTATGCAAATTGGATTGTCAGCAATTTCGTGTAATCTCGATTAATTTTGTTGACGTTTACGTCATGTAATGACAACGAGCTTCAGCTCGCAAAATAACCGAAATTAAAAGCGATATTCATCTATGATGCTACTATTCGATTGTGGGCTTATCAACAAAATGACATGCTTGCATCAAGTGCTCTCCATGACGGTTATACATTGACTTGCAATTATAGTTACAGACCTGTATAGAGAGACGAATATGTAAGAAAATTATAAATTTTGGCATTTATTATAATATTTGCATTTATCATCAGCAAAATGACAGTGGTTCCTGTTGAAATTGATAGATAGAAACAAATATTTCCGAAATGATAACTATCACCATGAAATCCTCTTAATCGTAGCTCTCACCATTTAGCAACGAAACGTTTTGTTTTTTGCAAACGTTTCATTGAATGTCATAATACAAGGTTTGAGACTCCGAGAAGCTAATTCAGTTGCCTCGTCTTACTCATATCGAATTGATACCAGTTTTGATGAACGCAAACATCACCAAATATTTTTAAGTTCGACACTAGATTTTGAGTTTTAGTTTTGTAATTGTGAGTGCTATCTACGATTTTGTTAAATATACAGAAACTCAAATACAAAAAAACATATTGATAAAATTGCTGCTGGAATTTAAAGAAAACTATGTAGTTTCCGATTATTTATTGGGATATTTAGACTGTTTTTCGTGAGTTTGGAGAGTTTTGGAGGATTTCAAGAGTTTGCATTGTCTGAGATTGTGAGAGTTTTAGAGTTGGAAAAATCATCCCTGAGGTGGTTTAGATTTATGTCAAAAAACAAATAAAAACTCGTGACGTAAGGGGGCAAAGATCATCTGCGCACGTTTTCTTGAGTTCCAGAATCCCTTCCCGTCTTTTTAACTATAAATAGTTGAAAGATAAGTAAAAGTTTAACATAAATAAAAAAATAAATTTTAAAAATTGGAAGATTAGCAATATTTATAAAATAGTCATTTTCGTGTCTGCGTTATAGAAAACTCACTTGCATCGGTACACGAATTGCAAGTATGATTTTTTTGCATTGCGAACAAAATAGCAACTCGCCCTTACCTCGTTTCTTACCATTACAAGCAAAAGGAGAGGTCAACAAAACGAGCGCATAGTGAAGCTACATTTACGTCCAGAAGCAAAACATGGGGCCATCTCAGCATTTGCTCAATGGATCAGGGAAACTGGACAAAAATTTAATCGAGATGGGGGTATTGAAAACGAAGAGAAATAGGGCGATCATGTCTTGAATTGGCGTTGTGAGATTATTTTTTTAATTTTCAGTTAGTAAAATATGCTCTTCGACACTTTAAAAATTGGAAATATTCATTTAGCATTGGCTGATGTTGATACTGTATTACACCTATATTACACTGCACATGCACTACACAATACATTACAAATTTGCACATTTATTTTGTATTTTTCTTTTACAGAAGCAAATTCCTATTTTCTTAATTTTGTTAAGTGTTTCTTGCGTGTGTTTTGTGTGTTTTGTTTGCAATTTATGCAAGTTTTACACATTATAAAAGATGTTATCCTATAATTTGAGTAAGTGGTAATATTTCAAGTTTTAAATTATCCAATCCTCAAGACCAAACTCTTGGAATATAATCTAGTATGTGTATAATAATTATATTTGCATAATCTGTGTAGTAGAAATTACACATTTTATTGAATTTTGGAGATTGAGTATACAAGGATATTAATTTTTTTCATTTTTTAAAAAATCTTTAAGTTTACGGAAAATTAGAGTATATCAATACATATTCAGATTATTTTTCAAGTATTTTATTTATTTATATAGAGTTAATGGAACAACCGTATTGAAATATGAGATTGGTAGTAAAGTAAATGTTTTAACTCTTACGCTTGTAACATTCTGTGCATGTTGTTGTTTCATAATCTTTATTGAAAGTTGTATACTATTGGAACTGGTCAACATTTATTTATTGCTTCATTCTGTATCTACTCTTATGATTGTATAGATTAGATTGAGAATTACTGTTTTGCCAAAACTGCACAATAATATTTTCTCTCCCACTGCAGTCAAAAGCTCTGCTCATTTTCTGTTAATGAAACTAGGCAGTGTTATTGTAACTAGTGAAATCCATCTCTTTAGGGGATGGCACGTGCCGAACACAGTGTTCGAGTCATCGACGGTGTTTACAAGGTTAAGAAACGAAGGAGGATATAGTAGAAATGTATAAATGGAACAGTCGTGTAGGGTAGAGCATACAGTGATGAGCACTTTAAAGGCACCACTGAGTATCATGTAACGTATAATTGTTTATTTTAATAGAAAATTAATAGTAGTCAAATGAATTACTAATTACATATGTACATTTATGAAGATAGTAAGTTAAATAGTTGAACATTGTACTTTATCTTTTATCAAATGTAAATTAAAATAAGGCAGAACATATAATGATGGGCACTTTCATGGCTATCGTGGGTCAAATAGATTTGTTGAACACAATTAGCATGTTATTTCGTTTATTAAGCTTCAGTAATTTAATAAGTCTCAACACTTTACACAAAAAATATATTTTCGTCGTCTGAATCACTTTCTTCTACAGCATGTTCTGAGGAAGGGCATAGTTTATGTAACTCCTTTTGACACAATTGGCAGAACACTATAATTCTTAAAATTAAATGTTTCCACACTGAAATTTGACCTGAACAAAATACTTCCGTGGACTTTTGGTGGAAAGAGACTTGCTGCTGCTGCTGCTGCTTCTTTCTATTTTTCAAATGCCTGTAGAAGTGCTCGGCTAACAAATTTCCATATTTCTTTCACGTCCTATAAGTGTGTTTAAAACTTGAATGGATGAACATGTCATATTTTGTGCAGAATTCACGTTTGATTTCCTAATATTAGTCATATTTCTAGTTTCCTCTAGATGGTGTGTTTTCTGCTTAATGTGGTTGAACTTTTATATTCCTCCTTCTCCAGCAATATTGCATAATTTTTCAAATGTCAATGATTTTTTGTGTGTTGTGGTTACGTTTTTATTATCCACATCTCATGTGATGTCATTGTGCATTCACCCTAGACATTTAGTGAAATCAGTGCATATAAGAGCTCCAAATAACAAGTTTACAAGCTCTAAAACCATTTTATAAAGTTTGTGGCTTTATTGCTCGCACTACCTACTCCAACACCGGAGCGAAGTTTTCTATAGAGAAAATTCAATATTAACCTTACAGCAATGCATAAAAAGTAAGTTGCTGAAATTACAGTGATGCGAACTTCATGCCCCTTCATTGTCCTGCATGTCAAAAATATTCACAGCTCCGGGCACTATATTTATTTGCTTATGGTGTGCTCTGAGAATGCGAAAATACACATGAAAACGTAGGTTATAAACCGAGCTACACTGTGCATAGAGCGGATTGCAAATAAAAACAGAAGAATTGACTTAAATCCATAATATTTCTATGCACTGACGACGCATGGAGCACGCCACTAACTATTGAAGTGTACCTACTTTCACTGCGTGGCCACATTAAATTCATATTCCGGGACTGCAAACTTCAGACACTCACGACACAGAGATTACATGCGGAAGCCCTTTACTAGTAGTTTGAAAATCTTATTACTACCCCCCCTTAAAGTTGCTGGACCCATCTCTATACCAGTGCTCACGACTGTACCGGTTGCCCAACTTTATTTCGATCTATTTTTTCCCATTCATAACCCAGTGACATTTTTACGAATGCCATATTGAATCGCTTGGTCGGAAAGCATGTAGCACTGAGTGACTGGGGCTGGAAAACTTTCCTCAGTTGTTCAATGGGTGTATTATTAGACTTGGGATATTTCGGGTAATTGCCAAATCCAGTGCAATAAAACTTATATCGACATAATTTACAGTTTTAATGATTGCTGTATCATGGCTTTATGCTAAAGAAGGAAATTATGCACCTATTATTATCGTTGAGATTTTCCAGATTGTTGAGATATTTCAAATTCTTTCATATTCAAGGGAAGGTAAATGCGTCGTTTTGAATAGTTATATTTCATGTTAATTTTCTATGAGTTCTCAATCTTTCATAGCAAACTATTGACAATTAAGCACGGGATACAGTCCTTAAAATTCCTGAAGCTTCTAAATATGTTTTCTGCGTGTGTCTACCCGGCGTGCCAATGTTATGTAGCGTGTCACTTAACTATCACTTTTACTCCTTAATATTGACGCGTCTCTGCCTTATGTCAATTATTTTATCGCATGTGTTCTGTAATATTGTAGTATATAAATAGATGTCAAGGATGATAATTGATATTTCAGTTTATAATTTACGGTGTTTTCGTTTCAGATCATGTATAAAGTGCACAAAATTAATTAATGAATTTTACAGTAACTATCAACTGACTATCTGAGACCACGGGCCGTCCAAATTCATTATCATATTATTCATATATTTCATAATTATATTGCGACAAAAACAAGCATCTTACCTGTATTTAGTGATTTGAAGATATGCTACAGACTACAAATTTATGAATGCTCTAGAAATGTAGCTCAGTAACAATATTATTTTAATTATATAATTAATTCGATACACGTATTATACATAAAAATGAAATACATGAATTGCTGTTGCGAATGCTATAGTAACATTTCACATAAAAGTATAGAAGATGTTAACGTATAAGGCAAGATTTATTAATAAGTGATACTTTTTTAAGTTCTACGAGGAGGATATTCTTTTACAAACCTGGTGGAACACTGGAAACTCTCACTAGGTTTCCTGTATTTCTGGTCAGTACACACTTCCATTGGCGTCTGTCAGGCACACTTTTGCGCGGGGGATATAATTGGAAGTTAAACTCGATACACCACGAATACCCGGACGGGTGGTCGTCCCATTTACTAACGCCTCAGAGCTCCTGGCCGGAGGGATAAAAACCACTGACTGCCTAATGGCGAGACTTGGCAAAACCTTAACGGAGAATTAATCCACATACACTGAATACCCAAAAAGGTCTAAGAGACGAGTTGCAAATAAAACCCTTTTTAAGGAAATGATTTAATGTGGTAGCACTCAAATATTGCATTATATCACAGTTCACTTGCTGAAACAAACAAGGTGCAAGTGTTTCATTAAAAACGTCAAGTTATGTCGCATCGATTATGAATTCAGTAATAGTGAACTCTGACAATAAACATAGAATACTATTCAGCATTAAAAATACACATTTATATTAATATAGATTACTGAATTATCTTAACATATTTCAAATACTATCGTTTTTTAATACTTGATTGGAATAGAGATTGTCCTTCGACTGTACCGGTTTAGGTGGCTCAGGACATCAAGTGATGTCACTGCTGTGCCTCCGACTGAGAGATCCTAAGTTTCGAGACCTGACAGTGGCAAGATTTTTGACACTAGTTACGTAGCTAGGGGTCTGATGAATAATTCTAGCAGTACTCAAATACATATAATTTAAATCTCGTTCTGGCTGGAGCGATGACCTGCTGCAGGAGATATCTGAAGTGGGAAACAGCGCAAAATAGTCTTGTGTGTCAGCACTGGCTCTAACGTTCCAGTGGAGTGGAACACCATCTCCCGGGTATGACATGAGGAAGTAATCGTGGAAGTAATGGCTAAACTATACCGTACTCCCTCACTGGAGTAATAAAAGTGTACTATACTCCCTCACTGGAGTAATGGTTAAAGTGTACTATACTCCCTCACTGGAGTAATGGTTAAAGTGTACTATACTCCCTCACTGGAGTAATGGTTAATGTGTACTATTCCCTAACCGCGATGACGCACACGGAGACACGATATATCGCTCCCACGGAGTAATGATTAGTATTTTGTTCTTTCATTCAGCCCCAGGGCACGTAGCTTCCGGCTGGAAAAAATCGTAACGTAGTTCCTAGCCCGAAAGACCTGTAAGTAATAGAGACATATTCAAAATCTGGCGGTAGTTCAGATGACAGTATGGGAGCTCCTGAAGAAGGGAAGGGGGTGAAAATGATGAAAATGGACGCTTCTTGCTCTGCTTCTTAAAAATCTTTTTGAAAATTGTGCGGTGCGTAATGGATCAACACAATGAAGTTGTAGTAGCTTCATTGATTATGGTAATAATTTCTTTGAAATCTTGAAATATTTTCTTTCATCAAGTTTCTTCAAATTATCTTAAAATTTCGTTTAATAATGTCATTAAAACATTCGGAACAAAATACGTATTTTACGAATTACGTTCGAAAGACTCAAAACAATTTTAAATAAAACAACCAAAATTTGAACTGACGAGGATCTTTCGTAAGATTTTAAAAATACATTAAAAATAATAACTTCAATGTTACTCATTCTCATTTCTATAGAAAAAATGCAACTTTGTGTTTGTAAATAAACAAATTTTATTTTTAAAATTTGTAAATAAACAGTTATTTTACAATCGAAGTTCAGAATGTAAACCTTTTACGTATTCTATGAATTCTCGGCAACAGTAGTCGGAGTGTGTGGATTCCTATGGCTACGCCCCAGCCAATACTCAACACTGTAAATAAGCCGCTTAGTTGCTCTAAAGTCAGTGGATGAGGCTCGCTAAGGGAGAAAATCTCAGGAACAGTGACACCGTTGGCAAACTTCCGATGGCGTTGCAATCTTGTCCACTCGTCGAACAAACCACCTTCTGTACTCATCAATGCCATCTTGTTTAATATCTCGTAGAAAGGAGAATTTTTATGGATATGGAGACTCAAAAATCCAGGGGTGAAGAAGCACTCCGGTACTCTGTGTAGTAAACGAACACCTTTGTCCATAAATTCTTTGTAGTACGAATAGTAGAGGAATGATCTAGAATCAGTAAATACACCTTCATTTTTTCGTTCATTTACTAATGATTGAAGTAAGCGAAATAAAGTGCGTGAACCCGGTTTTCTTGGTTTAGATTTATGCATCAATTCGTCTAATGTGTCGTCTTCGACCGCATTTATTACAGCTGCTTTCAGGTTTCTTCCTATGTACACAGTGTCAAGAGAGCGAGCTGCTTCCTGCAAAGTTTGGGGATCCTTCAATCGAGGTGGATTTGCAATGAGACCCAGGAGCTGTCCAGAGTACGCATTGCTCACCACGAGGGCAAATAGTAGAGAAGCGCTCAATGCGACACGTTGAGCGTTCGTTCGCACGACACGCGAACAGGAATTGGTGAGTAGCACTTGAACTACGTCTAATGCAGCGTGCACCAATCTGTCATTCGTTGGAGTCTTGATGTAAGTGCCCCGTACCCTGCGATAACTTTGTACCACATGCCAAACAAATGTCAAAGCACACAAGGATAGCAGCAAGACCGCCCACATGGAAGCGTCGTACGGTGACAGAAGAATCATTTCAAACGAGAAATACGGAGCACGGTTCGTAACCATACAATAATCAGAGACCGCCACAACTGCAGTCGAATCAAGCGTTTTGAGCCTCTCAATAGTGTAATACATGAAGGTCACCGAGAAGTCAACTTCTCCTGCTTCAAGTGCTTTTAACAAAATATTGTACGTGGCTGTAGGCTTCTTATGCATAATGATCCTTGTCTTCTGTGGTAGGACTTCCAGAAATTTATGAACGGGACCGTCGACTATTCTATTTCCTTCTTTGGTTATCCATGAATAGTCCACTGATTCTGACACGAATCCCACATTAAAGTGCTGCCCCGCAAAGGAATCAATCTTTGCGAGACGAGCTGAAACACGTTCCTCACTTATTTTGACGTGTCGATTAGAAATATTAGGCAGAAGATTTGGAATGTTTGCTGAGACCCAATCGTTCAAAAGGGCTGCCAAGATCAACATACCATAAAATTGGTCCTTTTGATGTCGCACCATTGTGGTTTGGTGCAGGAAAGTGAATAACTCTTATGACAATATAAACTGACAATTGCTATTCAAAATTCCCTTTGAAAAGTTTTTAAAAAATACTCATATGCATAATATATAACATCTTGAATATAGTGATCATGTGTGATATAGACAAGGGAGCCGAGCCAAAGGTTCACACTGTTGTGGCTCTGAAATGTGTACGTTCTCTCCATTTTACGTGCTAGATAATTTTCCCAATTTAATTTATGTCAGCTTTTTCGTGTGTGGGGTGAAGTGTCTACATTGTAGTGTAAACGATTTTATAGCGTGTGTTTGGTGATATTGAACTATGTATACCCGGTGGGTTTGCGTGGTGAGACGCATCCATACAGACATGATAAAATGGTTTTTTCGTCTCCGGGGCGCTCAAAATTGACTTTATCGTAAAAACGAAACCATGAATTTTTTAACCTAATCCAATTATTTTCCTCTCAACTAAGTTCAGCGGAGGAAAAGTAAAATGATGTTCATTTAGAAGACTGATATTGTAAAAGTTCTTGTATTGTAAATTAACATTTTATCAGGCACTGGAAATATATTTCATTGTGCATTGTGCCATTGGGCATAAGACATAGTTCGATCGACATTGTTCGATGACAAATTGATTAAATTATTTTTTTATAAAACATAAAGTCATGTATCAAAAATGTCGATGTTTCAAAGTTTCTTCAAAGGAAACGAGACATGAATAACTATTTGCCTACAATGATTCTGAAAATCTCGGTTTCTTATTAACTGAGCTCTTCTTAAGACTGAGGAAAAGACATGTGATTGTTTAAAAAACATATTTTTTATTATTCGCGGTCCCCAAAACGTGTTTTCAGTTAAAATATTGAAAACTATTTTCCGCAGCATCACATAACGTTCACTCTTCGTATATACGTACGTTTAAGTAATCTATAAAACCAGATGCGCATGTACCATTACCGCAGATATTTCGAACGAATTAGAAATGAATAGTTCATAGGCTTATGGAATAAATAAATGCTGAACCTGAGAAACGAACAGAAGTTAATAACAACAAACATAACAAGAACAATAATATAATATAATATAATATTAATATAATATATAATATAATATAATATTAATTAAATATAATATAATATGATATAATAATAATAATTATCCCCCTTGGAACCATTCATTTAGATATTATGGGTGCTAACGGATCTCTGAGAAGATCAACGGGCCCAAGAATCGAAAGAAAATCCCAGGATTCCAACGTCTCCTTCTCACGGAAGAGTCCTCAGAGGAGCGTGCCTCTACAAAATAACCTGAGGTCAGCTGTCTCCGGCTGACGGTACTCAGCAAGAGTCCCTGCCTAGGGTCCCAGGCAAAGATCCAGCGAGGGCGGAGTCCCATGGTGAAGGCTACCCCCTGAGGCAAACCCCCAACAGGAAACAAAAACTGGTTGAAAGGATAAAACTCAAACTACAGGTACTGTTCCCTCTTTTTTGCACTTTACTGCTCACTTATTATAAAGTGATCAGCAGTGAAACAGAATTGATTGGATATAGGCAGTCCCTCCATTCGCGATTCGTGCAACGGTTTCCCCATCTATCCGTTACTGAACAGTGTCTAGCTAGCTAAAATGCTTCAATTGTGCGAAATATCCAGCTACCATTAGCAATACGAGATTGTATACTGCAAGAAGGTGCAGGAGAGGGAGAGAGAACAACACTTCTAAGATAATCTAAACGGTGGCAGAAGATGCACAAGAAAATACCAGCAGTCCAAAGAGACCACGCATTTCTCATAAGAATGATGTAATAAAACAGGAGATTGATTTTGAGCCAAATACCATGCTGACCCAATTCAATGGTTTAATGCCAGAAAAGACAAATTATACCCAAACAATTAATGGCATGCAAACTGAGAGATCTGAAATGTATCATGAACAACGGTTCTCCCATCAAAGATTGATAACATGGCCACCTACTTAAATCTAAATTTGTATTTATACTGTTCAGGAGCAACTATCGTTGAATTAAATATGTAATATTACTGGAATACGTGAAGCAAAGAAGCGATCTTATTAAATCATTACAATATGATTAAGTGTATAAGTACATTTTTATAGAGCAGTCTCGAAAAGTAGCCAATTTGAAATTGAAGAATTGTATAACCACAGAATTCAAGAACCAACTGACAAATGTTATTAAAACAAACGCTATTCCTGTGATCATAATACCAAAAGCATTCTACCGAATTACTTATCCAAACGAAGTTTCCCACATGACGAAATAACTGTCCACGCAGAAAGGCATCGAGAGACAAGACCTCGTTTGACACTGTCAGAGATCACGAAATTACGAGTACAAGTACGGACCTTAAGATGGAAGAAATCTGATGTACGATAGAAAGAACGCCACCAAATGATGACAATCTGACAAACTTTATGGACATTTTGATAGTAATAAATTGTTTACAATATTGAAAGAACAATGCTACTGTCGAAGTATGAATCGCGAAATTCGAAAGATTGTTACTACATGTGATTTGTGTCAACGCATGAAAAACAATAATCCCCATTGCTCGGACAGAGAGAGGTAGTTCAGTGCATCAGCTGATGTCACTGCAGAACCTCTGACCGGGATTAGGTCGTAGGGTTCTAGTTCCAACGGTGGCAGGATCGACGCTAGCTTGTCAGCACACAGACACACAGTTTCCAAACATGCCGGGAGATCGGTCGGGAGCTTAGAATTTGCCCCAGCTGGGTCGGTGGTCCGTTGGTGAGATATACCTGATTGGGGGAGACTCAGTTAGCCAACGGTTGGTCAGCGCAGGATCTTGCTATCCAGCGGGGAAAGGCCGCCACCGAGGAAAACGCGTGCACTACACTTACATAACAAATGCTCTTAGCAGCACACGCGCCCGGAATCTCCATCAATCAATCAATCAATCAATCAATCAATCAAGCCATTGGTTGGTAAACTTTCACTTAGTAGAAACTACTGGGAAACAGCAAGTGTACGCTGCAGATTTATACAGACCTCTCCGCAAAGCTTGTCGTTATATCGACCCCTCCCCAAAGCCCAATTTTTGCACTTCTTTCTTTAACTGTAAGGTGGCTGCAGGGGAACGGTTTCCTCTCCCCACCTATCTTCCTAAATCACAGTTAGCCAAATATTAGCGAAGTTCCTGCACTTTCGAAATGATGATCATGTTTGACACCCTGATATTACTTTAGATCGTTATAAGGATTAAGCCTTCAGCATAAGGAATAAATTGCGAGTTGCCATTGTCCTTTTTTTTCTGGAAGCCCAAACATTAGATCAGTAATTGAGCTTGTATTGTCGCTGGTTTGTATATATCGTTTTGTTTCCTTTCTGTTCGACAGATTATGTATGCTGTACAAACGAGGATGACTCGTTGATGAAGATGTTCGTGATGATAAATGACTACAGAAATTCCGTGATGGTAGCAGATATCTTTTGGTAATCCATGGTATTGTAAAGGAAATAATCTCCACAAAAGTTTTAATAATTTTCCAAAGTTAACTTCAAAGTTAACTTTCTGGAAACAAATAATATCATATAAATACAAATAGAAAGTACTTACTGCTCAAGCAACGTGGATCTCCCATGAATGTTCACAAATGGCCAAAAAAATGAAAAAGTGGCAAAATATGCTGGTTACAGCTAGGTGGCAGCCATCTTGGAATGGGAGAAGAGGAAAGAGGAAGCCTAACAATGAAGGAAAAGGGAGTGGGGGAAGAAGAGAAGAAAGAATAGTAAAAAAAAGACTACTCAAAAGAATGATTAGGGGATAGTTAATAAAATATTTAGAATGGGACTGCTTTTAATCAAGGAATGTTCATTCAAGACAGAAAAAATAGTGTTTTTCTAAAAAAAGTTTTAGAATTTCCAAGTTCTCCAATGTTCTTCCAATTTCCAATGTTCATTTTTGTGCCTTTGTTGACTGGTGAAGAATTTAAAATTCTAAATGGGGTCAAAAGAATGGTTAAATTGAATCAAACGATTGGCAAAGGTAGAAGTGTCTAAATTTTGTTTCCAACATCTACTATGCTCATTAATTCTAACTCAAAATTATCTGCCTGTTAGGCCTACATATGTTGAATTACAGTTATTACAAGTTAGGTGATAAATAAAAGATGGCTGCCACGAAGATAAATAAAAGATGCTGCTGCGAAGCGCGCCGCGGCCGTGCCGTGGGAAGGGATCCCTTAAGGGACGCGCGCTGTCGTGGCGGCGTGGGAAGGCGCCCTTACCTGCAGCGGTCCCTTAGTCGTCGCCGGAGGGTCGTCGAAACCTACCCCTGCAGAACCCACGGCGGGCGGCGGTGCGGGCGTGGGGTGCAGCGGTGGCGGCGTAGGAAGAGCCCTGCCGCTTGACGAAAGCGCGCCGCCGTGGCGAAGTGTGAAGGCCTTCAATTCTGTAGTCGCAGCAAGAAGGTGGATACGAGGTGAGTAACGCGTCTGCGCGCGCTCACAAGACACGGAGGCGCGGTGTCCACACAGTTAATTTTGTCTTTCGTCTCGTAGCAGTTCAATACTCTTTTATTTAAGAATAAGGCAAGAGTAAGGTTTATGCCATTTTGCATAGACACAGGAATGGACATATTACCTTAGGAAATGTATATTTATGTAAACTCAGTGTATTAGTTCGCGTATTAGCCACCTCTCCGCCTCGGCTGTAAATTATGCTATTGAGTTCTTTTGTGACGGCACTCTGTAAGAGGCTCAGAGAGTATTTTGTCAAGGAGACGCCCTGGCCACTATGTAAGAAATACACCGTGACCCTGGCTCACTATTATGTAATCAAAGAACAAGTCGTGCCTTATATGTTCTGAAAGAAGTACTAAGTACTAGCTTGGCTCTTGTGAAGATATCAACTAGCTCAATTCGTAACTTCGATGTTCTTGAGAAAGCGTTCTAAGTTTGTGTGAATGTAGTATTTTCAATTTATATAATATTTTTTGTATTTTATTAGTGCTTCTATGATTAATTAGGCAAGTATTGACCGGGAAAGTGATTTCAAGGATTTATTTTAACGCCCATAAGTAACAATGTGGCGTATCTTGAAATTTTTTTAGTTGTTTTTTTCTCAGCTTGTTCGGTATTACTGACATCCAAGGAAGTGAATTGCAATAGACTTTTGCAACAACTTTTTAAAATTAGTCACTCAGAATTTTACTGCGTTGTTTGGCTAACGAAATAAACTTATTTATAAATTTAATTATCTGAAGTTTGGAAATAGCAAATATGGAATTGAAGTTTATTAAATAATTGTAACACAAATATCTTTGACTTCATGGAGGTTTAAACATACGTTTGGGGATACGCGATTTGATTCTCCATGATTATTTATATGTTTGTTCTAAATCAAAAAGGGAAGTTTCGGGAAGAATGGAAAGAAAGGTTTGAATTTTGTTCTCATTTAAATTCTCTAATTGACAGTTACTAATAAATAATTCTGTAATTTTTCGTACAAATGTAATTTTTACTATGTGTAATTTTGTTAAATGAGTGGCTATATTACACCCACTGGACATAATACAATTGCATATGAAATTACAGACTTATAATAGATAAATAAATTAATAATTCACATTCAGTACTGAGTGGATTTAGAATTTATAATAGGATACAATTTGAAAATTTTATTGTAGGTTTTGTGTTTTTGTATGTTCTTTCCAATTTAATTTGTATCAAATTTCACGTCTAAATAATTTAAAGAAGTAAGTTTTGAGAGCCAATGAATATTTCTTATGGTGAGTGAAGGTGGAAATGTGGGGTTACGTGAAGGGAATATTTTGCTTATGCATTTTTTCATGTTTATTTGATTCCCTCATTTATTAGGCCATTGCGTGTATAAAAATAAATATCTTTGGAGATTGTCATATGCACATAAAATATCTGATTGAACTGTGAAAAGAGCAGTATCCCCTGAAAATAATACAATTTCGTGAAATAGAGTTGAAGCAGGAAGCTACATCCTGGCGAAAACGCCGCTTAAGCAACAATCGTAGTCTTGTGTCGGTAGGAATTTGCAGAACTTCTCATGTGCATGCTGTGTTTTTTGGGAAACCTTCTTTCGCTGTGCGTGGCCTTACCCTTGGCCTGTGCCAGCGACTCACCATACAAACTGGGCAGTACCAAGGACTGCCGCCTCCTGCAGCGCAGCGCAGCGCAGCGCAGCGCAGCGCAGCGCAGCGCAGTGGACTCGCCGCTAAGCCTACACATCCACATCGGCTGGAGTGGATATTCGGATTTGGTCTCATCGTACCTTCCACAGTGTCAACAGCCTGAAATTTTGGATGAATACTTATTTCCTGCAAATAAAGATATGAAAGAAGTTAAGTACTTGTATATAACGACTTGTTTGCATATGCAAACTATATCAATTCATCTACCTGGGATTTTATCTGGGAGAGCTATTGATTTTATTGGCAGCTTTCGTTTTGGAGGAAATTACCAAAATATGGTGCAAAGTGCCGTTGATAGTCAAATTAGGTAAAAAATAGTTATGTGGCTTCTCTGATAGTTGGTAGTGTTTTCTATTGTATTAGGGGACGTAGCTTCCGTCCGTGAACTTGTGATTAATCTTATTTCAAAATCACTGGGTTTGAGTCGGATTAAACATTAGGCTTTAAGTGCAAGTTCCTTGGGGCATTTTTTTTGTTTTGCGTGCTAGTCCTTGGGGATGGGAAAAATCCTACATTTATGTATATTTTTTGGCTTGCGTCTTGTGCAAAATGGTCGCAGTTGCCGAGAAGCCCACACTTTTGTACTTGCAAGTAAAGCTTTATTTTATTTTTTAATTTTTTTTTGTTATTTAAAGTCGCATCAACTTCTAGTGACCACTATTGCTTTTACCGGTACGGTAACTGGGAGGATGCAACGATACGATGTTGAGGGTAAAAGCACGGACACAAAACAACCATGGCCGAGACGAGACCCTTCGGTCCGACATCGCTACGGCACTACTGCCTCGGCGATCTCGGCCACCGGATCGGCAAGTAACAGGGTAAGCAAGTAGTAACGGACGCAAGAAAGTAGTCACGGGCGGGCGTTTACGGACGTGGACGGATGGAAGTTAGGCCAAAAATTATTATTGAAAAACAAATAATTATTTTTTAAACTACTAAAAAATGTCTCATAACACGGTTGTACCTTTAAGTGTAAAAAATATCAAAATATCGTGCACCATTTTTTTGGAAAAGGTATATCAATTAGAACAAACTTAACATTGGCGTTACACACCCATTCCCTAAAGCATGTAATTAACAGAATTTAAAGTTTTATTTCATGTTTTTGGGTTACTATTAAAAACTTGTTATAGTATTGGGAAAAACTAGCTTGTGAGCCACCTCTATTTGAATGTGGTATTTGTAGCCAGTTTGTTGGAAGTGTAGTTAAACTTTATAGTTTGCGTATTAGTCAAAACTTACCAAATTAATTTTAAATAGTTTTATTGTAACTTAAACAGCTTCATTTTAAAAATTAAGAATTGTTTTCAAAAACGTCAAATGGTTTGCCGTATTAGTAATTTAATATTAGTGTTTTGGTATACTTTAATTCATTTCATCAATATCTGGTTCTTAATATGCAAACTTAATTACATTTATATTTTGTCAAGTTACTAGGTACATTTTTTTTCTCATGCGAATTATCGAGCTTCACAGATTTTAACAAAATAACGAGCCGCCATGTTGTATTATTACATCATAATGACCATCTAATTTACTAAGGCGGGAAGTGTTACAATGACCTAATGTCATCGATCACTGTAGAAAAATCGAAAAATACAAGATAGGTTTGACACTAATGGCCACTGGCCACTAGATAACGTGTCACAAACTTCACACTCAAATAAATATTCTGCAATAATAGTATCATAATCTTATTTACTCATTACTCAAGTATATAAGTTAAGAGACAATATTCTTAATAAATAACATACTTTTATTTCGTTATTCCAACATATGCATTTTTGCCCGAAAACTAAACCATTTTCTCCTGTCGGCTCGCTCACTTAGTGCCCAGGCTTAGCCGGGAGGAAACGTATGCCATGATCGTAAGGCATTTTGTATAATGCATCTGGTTGGATTTAGTGTCAACGTAACTAAAAATTAATTACGGCAGTATGGGTTGTCGTAAGGTACAGTTATGTAAATCACAGCCGAGTACAGGCTTGATTTTGATACTTTGTTGGAACATAGAATCATCTCCGGTGTTATTGTTGACATTTTTACACGTGATACCTTGCAATATGATTTTTTGATACCTGCAAGATTGAAAATGTAGTTGTCTCGTTTTTCATATTTTCACGAGTTTAGTCTTGTAACTTGGTAATGTGTCGTAATATTTCAATTGTACAGTAATCCCTCGACATTCACGAATTCTCTATTTGCGAATTCCAAACATTCGCGATTGGAGAAATGCTACCGGTTTTAACATTCGTGAGTGTGTCTTTTTGTCATAATATTTTTTTTAAAGTTCGTTTAAGACTAGTTTCATTTCCTTTATCTGCATCATCTAGGAAACGAACACGAGGGACGTCGTTGCTCAAAGTGTCACTTTCTGCAAAAATGTCAAAGTAGAGATGTCAATTCAAATTTTTGCGTCTTTCAATTCAATCGAGCCTTAAATGGAATGTCCATTTAAATGAATTGAACACTAAATTGAGTTCTTTATGCTACGCTTTCAGAATTCTTTCAAATACAGTCAGCCTACACATTGCTCGTGAATATTTCGCGAATGCACATTCCCGCCTGAGATACGGCATAATATTCTAGGGAAATGCATGTTATAGCTCCCAGACTTTTCGATTTTAGTTTTTGTCAAAAACGAGTTGCTTAAGGGCGGGAATATATTTTCAGCAAACGCCGTTGTCGATAACTACAACACTCGACGTAGTAATCACATTCATCAGGTGAAAGTATCAACATCTCACTACAAAGAATTCACATATAGTACATATACATTATTTTACAACACCTTGCCAAATGTCTTGGAAATATTTGATATACTAAGTTTCAAATATTGTTTTAATTCTTCACTTCAGAATGTTAAATGTGAATTCCGTTTCTAGCTTACTTAGTTATCCTTTAATTGTTTGTTAGATATATTTTCTTTCCTTTTTAATAAGTTTTTTTATATCTAGGAACCTAACTCACCTTTCTTCATTAAAAGATGGACTCAATATTCACGAATATGACGCTTTTTGGGAACCTAGCTCTAATATCGAGGGTTTACTGCATTATGGTATTAAATTAATACTAAGAACCATTACTTGTTTAAATTGTTACTAATTCATTGTTCAAGGCTTTAGTTTGTGACCAATGTCAAATTGTCTTTTACTCCAAAATTGTAAATATTACATGGTTTATCTGTGTGTTGTCTCATGAGACATTGCAATTTTATTGTAAGAATTCCAGCTACTTCAAGAATGTTCAGTTCAAATTTTATTAAATTATTTGAGATAACCTTTAACAGTTGCAAAAACAAGCCAGCACTGAAAAGTATATTAATATTGGAGTCTGTGTATTAATCCGTTAATCTATGATAGTAAATTCAATTCACAATCCTTGAAAAGACATGTTTCTGAGACTACGTTATTGCTTGGAAATGAATACGCAGGCAGAATAGTATAAAACATTTTTAAATCTTTAATGCATGCCCAATCACAGTGATTCTGTTACAACCTACTATTTGCAAGACTGATGTAATTTTATTGCAAACAAATTTTTAGTCTCTTCATTTGTAAATTTGTATTCATATGATGACTTTGAATTAAAATAAAAAAAGGTTTTTTTGAAAGCTAAAGAAAACAGCAAATTGTTTTAGAGCTATAATTTGATATTTTGTTAAATGTTTAATTGTATTATTCAATTTAAGTTGTATATGTAAGTTTACTTATGTATGAGTAAGTTCCTACTTTCAAATTGGCTGTAAAATAAATTATTAGTTTTTCATTTTTTGTGCTCACTTCCAAATGTCTAGGCGACTTTACGGAAGCATTAAGGCTCGTAAAGTTCCCTTTTCATCATATTGATATATAGTCACGTATATAAATGGTAGGGTGGGATTTTATATCTATTTGATATTGTTTCTTTAGCAGAAGTATATTTTTTTCTTATTTGGTACTTACTCGTTGCGACCGCGAGATATTTTTTTTTGTTTCGAGTTTCCCTATTTTTGGAATTTTCACCGTGAAATCAACGAATTTTCTTTCGTCTCTTCGGAAAGATGCCCGCCGCCTTTTGTAACTGGTTTCGAAAGCAGTCATCCGTCCAGGAATCCGTGGTGTCGTAAATTTCCCGATGGAGTTCTCCCCTCCCAACTGAAACTCCTATCAAAAAATGCCATCCTAACCCTAATCCTAAACTCCTGACTAAAAGTGTCAATCATCCCTCCCACGTGGGAAACTGCCTGCGTCTCCATGATTCCTGAACCTGGCAAGGACCGCCGGTGCCATCCAACTACCATCCCATTAGTCTCCTTCCAACTACAGGAAAAATCTTTAAAAAACTTAACCTGTTAAGACTCACTCCCCTCCTTGATTCTATGATCCTTCCCACCCAGTTTTCCTATAATCCCTACATCTTGCGATCTCAATTGCGAACATTCAAGAAAATTCCGTCCTCACTAATCTTACCGAGGCATTTGTCTCCGTATCTCATCCAATACTTTTGATAAAACTCTGCCCTTACGTTCCCGACTACCTCTACTCTCTAACCACAAGTTATCTCACTAACCGATCCTTCCATGTCCGCCAACTATCCAAATCCTCAAGTTGTTGCTCTCTGCAAGCTGGCGTCCGTCAGTGCGTCGTGCTTTCCCCAATCCTCTCCTCCCATTACCCTTTACATCACCGTCATCCTTCAATCCCCGGTGTCAAAAACTTCCTATACGCCGATGACCTTGCCTTCCTAAGCCCTCGACCTTTCCCTCAACAAATCCCTCATACAAACCCCGAAATCTCTAATTTCCTTCCACGATTGGGCAAAGGAAATCATTACCATTAACCCAACCAAATTTCAAGCTGTGATTTTTTCATGAAAAACAAGGAAGGGGTCCCCGTCCACTTCCTGACCCCCAACAATAGACCAAATAACCATCCCTTGGCAATTCCAAGTCTAATTCCCCGCTGATATCTTTTCCCACAAACTCCTTTTGTCCCATCACATTCGAAAAACCCTTACAAAAACACACCCAATCATCAACACCCTCTACTCGCTCCTAACCAATCAATGCTTTCTTCCTAAATAAGGAATCCTCATATATTACTCCTACATCCGATTTATTCTTATCTGCGCCCATCCCACACGGATATCCACCTCCCAAACCAACTTTAACCACATCACTAAAGTCGAAAATCGCATCATTCGCCTTTTTCCCAATTCAATATTTCTCACATTCTAAACACATTCACGATTCTGCTAAATCCACCATCCTAAACCTTGCCTGTAAGCGTACATTCCAAAACCTAATCATCCCGCACCAAGACATTCTCACAAACCTTGACTTTGAAGTTAACATAATATTTGTGGAAAAAGTATCCAAGTTGAAAATCATTTGAATTTTTTATACATTGCTTTATAAAAGAATCAGAAGTTTTGTCATTTCTATACTCTTCATTAATTAGTTATACTTGCTTGTAATATTAGGAGTCTCCCCAGTGATTGAGAATAACCTCTCCACAAGATAATGTGCTTCTTTATGATCTCCAAAAATTCAAATTCCAAATAACTAGTGAATTTTTGTAAAGCTTAATGGGAATTGTATGAATAGATTTAAGTTGAAACCCCTCTTGCAAGTCTCAAACTCAAAATTTCCATTCAATATAGTTTATTTCATTCAACTATAAATACATCGTCAGTTTTTACACACATGTTGTTCGGAAGTTATAGTAATAAACACAATTAGTATTAAGTACAGTAAACACAGAAGTTTAAATGAAATGGATCCATTGATTGAATTATTTTATCTTCACTTTAAAAATTGACCCTTTAAGTTTATTGTTGAAATCTCTCGTTATAGGTTCTTACTATTGATAATCCTATTTAATGGTGACTTAACGCTCAATAACAATAAGTTGATAAACCATTCTATTATTGTCAGGAATTTTCAGAATCTACATCTGGAGACCTATTTGACCTAATTAATAAAATATATCTAATTTGTCTACAACCAAATATTAATAGCATGTGTGGGGTATTTTTGGTCATCATTTTACAGTTTTATGGAGAGTTTCTAATCTACCTTCCCGACACTAATACTGCTGCTGAAAATATTCTCCCACATGAATAGTATAGGGCCTTTAAAAAACCCCAGCTTAATATAGACAACATGAAGGATAGCTAAAAACTATAATACGTAATTATAACGTCACATAATTGTATCTAGAGTAAGTACCTAGAGTTAATTAGATGAAGCTACTTGTTGAATTTGTTCATATGGTATTAAACAAAAAGGCTTGTAGAGGAAAATTCAGATTTGTGATAGTTATTGACAAAATTGTAAAGCCTCTCGAATGTCTTAATCACTGTTCAGTAATCAATGTACATTTGCAAATAATAAAGAGGATTTTGTAATTCATTAGATTATCTTTGAATTTATAATTTGGTTTTAAATTTATTTATATTACCACATAATTTGTAACATGCCATTATTTCAGGTATAAAAAACATTTTGCTGTATGCAAAATAGTTGTGAAATTTGTAACACGACAATGGTTGTAATGCATCTTTAATAAAGTTCGTATTCCATCAGCCAACAGCATGATGTTGCCTAACCTTTTCTTTCGTTGTTAGTAAAAACTCAAAAAGGTATTTTTGCAAACGTGTGCGGCAAACTTTTTTCCTCAAACCATTGCATTACAAACCTAAAAAGGGATTAACTTTACAATATCATTTATAAAATCTTGAAAATATTTAAGCAATCTATTAGAAAGGGTGAGTATTTTTTAATTTCATTTATTTAGATTTTTAATATTTTACTTACACCCAATTCACTTGCATCAGAAATAGTGAAAACTTAATCACATACTCTGTGTTAGTGTCATGGACTTAAAATATACAAAACTTATTGTAAGGTTTAGTACATAAAAAATATTTGAGAATTTGTGTAAAAATCTATAAAGATTTTTAACTCCCAATCATTACAACAAACGAAAAATGCTATTTACATAGGCTAGTTTCCTACACTTTTTTCATTCACGGGGTGCTTTTGGGTCCAAATTTATTAGAAAATTTCACATCTTATCTTGTTAATGTTACTTCTTACAACGTCTGCTATTTGTTGTGGTTCTGAATGAAAATATTATATTTTATGTATCAGCATTCACGTCAGTTCTGTTAGCATTGATCTCAGAATAGATTACCAACTACGAATACAAATCATTCTTCCGTCTGCAATTCTTGTTTCGGGCGATTCCTTGAAGTTCAAATGTTTTAATCTCCAGAAAGTTGTTACAGCACATTTTGAATATTGTCACGGAAAATTCAGGTTATCAAACGGTCTCAGAAGTCGATGAGCCTGTAGCCTCTGCATGTCATTCCGGTTCTAGAGTATGAGGGCGCGCGGGAGATTTTTACTGTAGCTCCAGAGACATCCGCAGGAATACCCTCCATAGTCACTCCAGAAGTAAGACGAATTTAAGGAAGTTGACAGAGAACTTGTTATCGTGCGACGAGTAATGCATTTTGCAGATAAAACATTTAAAATTAATGTTTCATACCGTTGCAGTGGTCCTTCAACAGGTAAAATTGGTATTTCAGATTTTCGTTGGTTTTTTGATTGACGTATCTTGTAACATCCATTCCGGTAAAAACTTGCCCGAACAGTATCTACATTGTGTACCGTACAAGACAGTCGTTAGCACAAATACTAGACTGGTCACTGGAACTCGATACTTTCACTACGACACGTGAAAATCGTGTAAAATCGCTTAATATTCTCTCAAAATCTATACGTAGTGCAAAATTCCTGAAAAGTTAAGTGCTGAAAAGTTATTACTTCCAATGTCGTCCAACACACACGCATAAAACTTGACTAAGACGATGCAGCAAGCTGGCATTTCACTAATATAATTTTTTAAAAGCCTCACCATCTAATCCTCTATATACAACGTAGGTTAGTTTCACCAAACCCGAATATTCTACATGATAACGTGTGACTTCATTAACCACGCGGTGTAACGGAGAGACTTCGGCCTGTCGGCGAATGAAATACTAAGTTCATGGCCGTAAAACCAGCATTCGAATCCAATTTAATAACAATGAAGACTTTGCCAATGATTATGTCTGTCAGATTCATATTTTCAATGTTTCGGTCTTGTGTAGTTGGTGTTGCAATTTTTCTTCCTTGCTATACAAAGTACTATGTTACTTTCCATGCGTTTAGGGATAAATATTCGACAACGTGAGCGAAATGTTCGTTCTGCATGAACATTTTCCTCCAAGCGTAGTACGTCGTAAAAAATCCAATATTAAGAACAAAATCTAATTCGTAGATGTAGCACGTAAAACGGTATCTTCAACATTACGCGATGAAATGCTTAGAGAACAAATCCTGTCATGGATGTGCCATATTTTACGTGTGTCGAATAAGCATAGATTACAAAATCGATTCGTCTTTAAGTCCAAGAAATTTATTTGAAAGTGCCTAGAAAGACATATTATTTGCAATATAATTTAGTAATATAGTATAGTAATATAGCAGTATAATATAGTATTAAAAGAGAACCAACTTTTATCCATTGCTCATTACCCAAGACAGTAAAGTAAGTGAAGAAGTAAAGTGGCCAATAAACGAACGTGATGCGAGTATTAAATTCATTAGTAAGACACTTAACAGATGTAGTTGCAAAAGTATCACATAGTGCTAAAAAAGAGTTGAAGATCCTGAAACATGACATACAGGATTGTATAATTGTAATAACGATTGTATCATTTTGACAAAGTATGACAGAACACATGTTCACTCCAGTGTTAAAGCTACTAAAGAAAGATTTTGTAGCATTTTGAAATAAATAGGTAAGTGAATGGTCCAATTGTAACCTAAACAATCAATAATTAAATTAATCTTTAATACTGAGTAGCCATTTATAGCACATATTCGTAGTTTCTTTTCTGAGGAAAGGGTCTACCGAGTTGAAGATTGCGACACATATCGTTTTATAAACATTTACAGATAGTCTTCTTTTTCAATCAAATAGGTGTAAAAAACACCGGGGGGATAAATTTGCAACAGTAATGTATAACATGTGAAAGCGTCGAAATTAAATCGTATTCAACATTTACGGTGCTATTTTAATAACATATACACCAAAAGATAATGGTAATGAAGAAAGAAAGGAAGAAAGAAAGAAAGAACATATTCCTATATAGCCCACCTCGATTTGTAGCAAAAGTCTCCACGGTCCGTTAAACGACCGATCGACATCTGTGAGAAAATGCGCCCATATTATCAAAACATACGTTACATAAGATGTGGGGCAGGACATGTGTAGCCGTAGCTCCTTGCCAAAACGCTCTGCATGCAGTCCGGAGGTTGCGTGTTCTACCCTTGTAAAGGTAATTCGGTTTTTGGCGTAGTACAAACTCCAAGTTCGAAGATGAAGTAATGTAGACACATTTAAAAGCTGTCTGGCGCGTGTCACGATGGGGCCGTGCATGCATTGCCGCTTGCGGAAGAGGAGGTCGCGGGTTCGAATAGCGACCAGCGCTGTCACGATGGGCCGTGCATGCACTTGCCGCTTGCGGAAGAGGAGGTCGCGGGTTCGAATCCCGCCCTTTCGAGGATTCCCGTGGAGCCTCGTAACGAAATTAAGTAATATAATATTACAGTTTGCTACGTTGCTCTCGGAAAAGCTCGTAATGTTATAAGTACTATTTAAAACTTATAAGTTGCATTACGGGGCCTTTCCACCGGGAATCACTCGGAGAGGTCTCCTCCGCCGGGAAGTTCGGCCGGTCTGAATCTTCTTCGAAAAGCAATAGCATTGAGGTCCCATCGGGGGCGTTTTGCAGAAGAAAAGTTATACTGAATTAAGAAAAAAATTCATCAAAATGCGCCCTCACATGGCATCACACTGGGACTCCCAAAGCAGAAGCAGACGGGGGCGGGCTGGCGGCAGGCGTCCCGGAACGGGCCAGCCCGACCCGAATCCCATCCCGCTTTGTTTAGTCTCAGTGCTATGCATGCGCCACCCATGGGACGAGGGAGAAAGGACAGCAGGGCGGGGCAAACGCTAGTTAGATAAAACAATAGTGTTTGTTTTAAAATAAGTAATAAAATCTTCCAATATTCAAAATAAATAAAAAAACCGTCGTCACACAATCCCTGTTTTAGACACGCGGAACCTGTAATTGATATGGTTTGACATGGTTAAAATTATAAACCGCTACAATATACCACATTTAACCCCCGGAACCCGAAACCAGAATATATACCACTAATTTGAAAAAAGTTTTTTAAGGATTTATAACAAAAAAACACAAAGCTAAGCCAAGAAACAGGAACCTCGGTTCTCAGCCACCTCCTAATAACCCAGGAAAAATGGCATTGGAAGGACATTTTAGAGTACACAAAATTCTCTGATGAAAACTACTGATCACGGAAATGTTAAAAGAAAAAAAACAGATAGAGCGCAAAGAAAGTCACCCGCTACAGCACTATTCCCAGGCAAATGCCACCGATTATTTGACTGAACAATTCGATCTTAAGAAGTTATAGACTGTCCTAAAGTTTTCTTATGATGTAACAAGTTCATACCCGTATTTTATTTTTTAAATAAAAATTCCACGAACAGGCTCACACCTAAATCTCTAGAGACATATATCAGATCAATTTGCGTCGCATTTAGCGATATATGTTCAACATATGTAATGTAAATTGTGGGAGGTCGCGATTTTTATCTTTTTTTCCCGAATGATGCTAGTAAATGTCGTTAATAGCCCAAATCACTAGATAAAATTAGTTAATAAAAGTTCCAGGTTTCAGTAGTCACACGACAACTACTTTCTGAAAATTAAAGTAGAGAGCAACTCGCACACTATTAATTTGATTATACAATGAAACTTAACTTAGGTTAATGTATTCCAACTTCAATATATATTATTTTAATGAATAATGTATGTAATTTAAAATGCAAATAAGTATAAATTAAGTACAGATACACTTAATTAGCTGACAAATACACATACAATACCACCAAATTGTATACAGAACGAGTGAAAAGAATTCAAGGGTAGACTAAAAAACAATTAATAACCAAATTTTGAGAGTCTATATACAAACTAAGTCTTATCTTCGAGTAAATTACTTATGTTTGTAAGAAAATACGGTTTTAAATTTTATCCTCATCTAAAATGTTCACTTAGCACTAATATTAAATATTTTCTTGCTATCTTCATATCACATGACGATCATTTTTTTGCTATACTAGCGAGCCTAGCGAGATATTCTTATTTTCAAGATCACGTATACTAAAAACGATATATGATAATGATTGAGAGATATAATTTACGCTAATTTAAGATGGACATAAATTTATATGTAATCCTATCGTCTTGATCCTTGATTCATACAGAAAACCCCCTCAGCGATTATCCCTATGTTGCCAAACCGAAGACGCACCCTAGCCGCCTCTCACGAAATGCGTAGACTACCTAGGTGCACTCTTTCTTGCAGATTGTACTGGTTTAAATGCGAAAACACACCACTAAATGGACGGGCAACAAGGGGCAACGATCACAGGGAAAACAGTAAAAATTCCCTGTAATTGTCTTTAGCTTAGTCGCAGTCACCTACAACACTGATTAGGACGTGAAGCTGTCCCAATTTACGCTTTATAAAGGAAATGTCCACGGAGGACGGTGCAACCCAAAGGGATGGAAAACATAGTAGAGGAGAAAAAACTGCACCTCACAACAAAGAATAAGTCCCAGACAACAGTAGATGACGCGACTGTGGCTTAATGTGCCGCCAATTATGAATGTTTCAACACTTTTTGGGCACATATTTTGTCGAATCGTGGTTGTTGGGAAAGAACCCGAAGTCCAGGCTTAGTTAAAAGGTTTAGGTATGTCTTCCAGAGGAAAAGCCCGGTAACCTAAAAAAAGAATAACTCGACGAACTTTTCCTGC
>BOPP01000066.1:3397493-3410462 GCA_017312745.1 Gryllus bimaculatus | reverse complement strand
CCTTATCTTACTGGTCTTTAGTTATTCTTCGAATCTGAAGACTATACTGTGGAAAAAACGAAACGACAATGACCAGGATCGAACCCAGGAACTCCAAGCACAAGTCAGACCACTTAACCACTGAGCTACGGCACCTTCTGTCGAGCTTCTTGTATTAACAAATACTTATGTTACTGCTTTTTGGTTACCCTTGTAATCAACAGGAATACGCATTCCTGCACAAGCTTCGATGCTGTATTTTCTTTCTTTCTTCATTACCATTATCGTTTAGAGATTATCGCATTAATATGGCACCATAAATGTACAATATGATTTAATTTCGCCGCTTTTACACGCTATACATAACTGTTGCCAATATTATCGTCCCAATACTTTTAGAACTATTGTAAGTGACTAAAAAGAAAACTTTTTGTAAGCGAGAATATTACGATAAGGACTTGCTTTACCACATGTACAACTGTAATAAACATGAACATGAATCTCATCAGTCTAATCGTTACTGAAAATCATACAAACCGTAATTACAATTATTCAAACGCTCACGTCTTGTTTCAGTTCCATTTCTTGTTGAATTCACAACTCTTCTTCAACACTATTTAATACAGTTGATCTATAATAATGTATTTGATCTATATTAAAGATGTTTTTTTTCATCTAAATTTCAATAATATTTTGTGCCGGGCAATGAAATCATATGCAAGAAAATGGTGTATACTACTAATAATAAATGTTCATTCTTAGAGACGCGGTTTGCGAGGTTTATTTAAGTTCTCAATTATCTTACTAATTAATTTATTTCTTGCATTATGTTCGACTATTCACCTCTCCTTCTTTTTGCCCTTTTTCAATTTATTTATTTAATACATAATTCAGAAACTTTGTTACTGTGCAATGGATAACAATTCATTCTCTGTTTTCAATATTTGTATTACGAATAATATGCTTTTCTAATCACCCTCAAAAATACTCGATTACTAGAAGAGAATACTAGATTTCCAAGAGAACTCGAGTTTATGTACTATGTTCATTCAACTCTTACATAATGACACTCCTCTGATAAGATTTGTTCAGGAAGTCTATGAAGTGTATGTCTGCTGACACCTTTTTAATCATATCACATAAAAAATACGTTTTGCTCTTAATATTACAATTGTCACGACGTACTAGGTTTGGGAAAAAGTTTCGCACGAATACAAACTTCACTTTCAAACACCTCTTACCTTGTCGAGTATCTGTTCCTCTGCGACTACCAGATTAGTAAGTTGAGTTAGGAATAATATTTTTTGTTATGTTATGATGTTATTCCCAGACTCTGCATGACTTATCTGTGTCGTGAGGATCTTGGCTATGGAAGAAATATGAAAACAGATAAAAGGTACTCCTTTCTTCCGGAGAAAATTATGGGAGGTAAATATTAAAAGACAAACCGTGTGAAGTTAAGATCTAGTTAATTATTAAGTAATTATATCTCAATCGATGAAATTATTTTTTTAAAAAATTATGTAAGTCCACGGGCGTTAACTCGTTCTAATGCCCTCAAGCGACAAACAACTTCAGGCATAGCTTCATGGGCGTTTTGTTGCCCCTCGATCGTTAGAACTCTTATAACGCCCTTGATTTATAACTATCTATTCAGAAACGAGACATGTTTGCACTAGGTACAGATTTTGAAAGAAGTTTAAGATTTTCTCACGTCTTGTGGTTCACGTATCCAACTAGATGTGTTCCCATCGATTACTAGATATTAGCATTGATACAGTATATTAAAATTATTGAATCTAAAATATTACTAAGCTCTGGCTAGCAAAGTATTGTCATTCTGGTTTTAATCATGGTGTAGATACCTATTGGGCAAGTCTTTCGCGAAGTAGTCGTTACAAGTTGCCACAATTATATCACCACCATAGTATAGTGAGAATAAATCGAATTTTCCATTCGAATGGTCACTGCAACGACCCGGGTTAGACGACCTGAAACTTTTGTTGAAAGGAATACAACTTCTACAATTCAAAAATGCTAAAAGGATGGATGTACCTAGTGTAGATGATTGAGTAACTCTTAACATAAGTGTAATCATCTTTTAATATGAAAAAAGGATAATGAAAGTAAATAATAGTGGCACATGGCCTCTGTGAATGAATGTACAATAAGTTCGAATACTAATTATGCAATAAATATTATCTTGAAAATTAATTAAATATGTTCATTAAAACATTAATAAGAATAACATGAATATGAAGATGTTGATTAAGATTAGAAATTGGAATAGGACTAGGAATAAGAATAAATATCTCTATTATGAATGTATAAATAAAGGAATATTCTCTTTGTAAAGCATTGATCATGAGACATTGACCTTGTTACAAATACTGGGGAACCAAATCAATGATTTGTACTCAATATGTTTCTAACCAAAGCAAAATGGACAAAAACAGTATTCATTAAAACGGATTATAGAATTTGAATTAATATGTAATTTACTGCAGCTATCTTACACAAAGTGCAATGAGCTATGAAATATTAATTACCAAATACATTGTGCAGTTTGTCTTGAAATAAAATCTGTTACAAGCATACTATAAAAATACAAGGATTCGTAAAACATTGATTGTACATACGTTGTAATGTTGGCAGCTCTGAACGAGTAATATATGTAGTTAAGGCTTTATTAATTATTGATAAATATTGAGATGCAAATACATTTATTTAACATTATAATATATGAGCTTACTTTCTGTACTCAAAATGCAGTTTAACAGTATTAATGCGTACAAAATTATCAAAAACGATAATAAAAACGTAATTATTAAAAAAAGAAAACATAATAAAGCGTTCGAAGGTTTTTGGACAAGAAACATTCTATGCTACTTAAATAATTCTTTAACATTCGTACATCTGTACTGAATATTAAAGAAAATACACCCCTCGCTTGAAACTGACTCCACACGCATTCAGTCAGTTCGTCTGTTCAAAAACTTTTCATGACGTTAAACGCAATAAAAACTAGAACTGGTGCACATATTTGAAGATATCGAGCCGATTTATGACTGCAAAAAGTCTACTCCCGACGTTATTAAAAGCTAGCCATAATAAACCCAAAAATTATTTTCCTCATAAAATAATTATTTATTTTATTAAGATATATGTATAATATCTGTTTTCATTTTTTTTAAACTTAATTTTTAATCTAAATAGTGTACATTTAACTCTTATGGTGAATATCTTTCAACCCCATGAAAATTGTATGTGTAGAAAATGTAGTCTGGATTACAATAATATATTTTGGGCAATATTCTCCATTCAATGAGTCCAAATGTGGTTTGATGTTTGTAAACTTTTATTTTTAACAAATAATTTCGTCTTTAGCTCTGCCCATGTAAAGTTCAGATATCTACAACAGACCTAGTATCAGCTTATTCTGTTTTATGAACAGATTACTTTTCGCATAAAACATAATAGATATTTTGTTAAAATTATAATAAAGTGAACCTTTTTGAAGAAACCTCCAAGAATAAATCTCCCCCTCCACCTGAAACCTATCGAAAAGGGAATAAACATTCAAATGAAATCTCCTAACCTGGTAACATTGGAGAAACGTCTTGAATAGTAAACGGTTTCGTGCCGTCTCGACTTCGAAACAGTGACAGGAGTCACTGGCTATCTATTTTGAGCAATTCACAAAAAGAAAGTGTACTAAAATTTGTATTTATATGATGATAAAAGTTTCCAAAACTTAGATGTTTCTGGAAAAAAATTATCGACCTAACAAAAATTTGAAAACAAAACATCAATGTTAATATATCGATTGTTCTAGTAGAAAATATATTTCTTTTAAATATCCATGATTTTTGCCCTCCCTAATCTGCTGTCGTCTGTTCGCTCGTCGGTGCAAAGTAGCGCTATTTGCAATGATGAAAATCTCGAAGTGTACCACCAATTCTGCACTCGCGCAAATAAGGGCATAATTTATAGTCATAACTAAACAATGATTTTTACCCTTGCTTGTGCCTACAATATCAGGGAATACAATGATTTAATTGTGACTATCTGATAAAGATACACGAATATTCATAATTCAGCTATCTCACTTCTAGCTGCTGACAATCGTGGTTTAGTTTATAAGTAATGGGCAAAAAAGGAGCATTATAAACGAGTTGCATACGTTAGTTTTTGTACAACAGCATTATAAATTTATGATAGAATCAAAATAAATTTTAGCAACTAATTTCAAACGCAGTGTTGAAGTTGGCAACATGATAATCAATTCTCAAGAGTCAAATCGATTCGAAAAAAATTGTAGAACCCGCAAAAGACGAAGAAAGTTTAACACCCGCCAAGGACAATGCATTGTAAAGAAATAATACAGAAAATTTAAAAATTGGAAAAAACAAAGAATTTCACCATTATGTGCAAGTAAAAATGTTCTGTCATATAGTATATTGGAGTTAATAAGTTTCTCCTACTTTTTTGACATACCCAATCACGTTTTAGAGATTTTTAACTTTCTAATTTACATTATGTTGAAGTCGGCAGTATGTAAAGCATCAAGATTACGATGCAAACACTCAAAATGAATGTCAAGTTTCAAAATTAAAGATAGCATTCATATTAATTGGATTGTTGGTGAAGTAGATACCTTTTTATTATGATAAATAAATAAAGACATTGTCAGGTATCAATATTTTAATTCAACCTATGATCATTTCGATCGCGTAGCGATCATCTTCAGAGCTTGCAGCTGCTGGGCCAAAAACAAAGTTCTGCGATAGCATTCATATTTCTTAATATAATAAAGTTTAATTATGTATGAAACAAGGTAACAGCGGTTATGAAGCAGAAAATCTATGATATTTACACAATCTAAAGTAAAACTTTTAATGTACCAGCAAGTGTTCCTTCTTTATCTTTCAAGAATCTTATAAACTGCTTCATTAATATAAACATCGAAAAATAATATATAATTCTGCAGTTAACTAATTTATTTTCATCTAAGAGTAAATAAAAACTGTTTGATTACTCTGATAGTTTGGATTCCCAGTGAGCTATTCATTCCTCATAGCTCCATGATTCCACAGCTTTCTTCAGTGAGTTGTTACGAAACACTGGCGTGTGTTTTGAAGCAATCATTTGTGTCCTAAAATAGAAATACGTCATTATTTGTACTATAAAGCACCCTTTTATGAACGATTTTTGCAACATAAAATGTCATTTATAATTCTGGTATGCAAAAACTATTTTATACGATCTTAAAATGTCTATGATCAATTCGTAAATGTGGAAATAAGGGTAACAATATCAATAACTTTACCGGTTTTATAAAATGAGTTTTAATTTCAATTACAATTAGACATTTTTATTATGTGATATTTTTAACTATTTTCTCAAACGATTTAAATGTTCCAGTAATTTATTGAAAGTGTATTAATTGTCACTAAAAACAAGCATAATCTATACAAACAAAAACTCACAATGTCATTATTTTTTTGAACTCATTGCATTTAATCCAAACAACGAATCCTAAATTAAACTGTCGTGAAGATGTTGGTAGGCTATTGAGTAGGAATCGCCAAGATTATGCAGAATATGTGGGTTTTTTCTTCTATGGTTTACGGTAGGTATGATGCTACCTGTACATTACACCTGAAACATAAAATGCATAGTAATGAGAGAGAGGAGAGAGAGAGAGGGGGAGAGGGAGTTAGGGAGAGAGAGGGAGAAAGGGAGAGAGAGGGAGAGAGAGGTAGAGAGGGGAGAGTGGGAGAGAGAGGGAGAGAGAATTTGCACCAACAGTACCGTACAATACGTTGCACGATATTGTACGTTACATATATAAAACGTAACAATATATACCACATTTTGACGTAAAATACTAAAAGTAAAGAGAAAATGTTAGGCAAGAAACAGGAAGATTTAACCAGAAAATTTGATTAATAAAATTTCGAAATGTGAAATGTAAGATAAAAATAAATAGAGGCAGTGTAAGGAAAAGTCGGACCTCGCCGTTTCCATCCAATCACCGATTTATTGTTTAGATTTTGAAAGAATGTGGTTTGCGTTTGTTTTCTCCATGATCAGTAATGTCGTTATTAGCCAATCACTGATGTAGTAATAAAATGTTCATTTCATTAGTCACCGACAACTACTTTCTGAATTAAAAGTAGATGACATGTCACAAATTTGAAAAGATTACTTAAATGTTTCAATAAAATGTTATATTATTAAAATGCAAATAAATATACAGATACACATTACAAATACACATACAAATACAAATTATACAGAAATGGCAGAATTAATAACCAATTTAATCCTTCAAACTAATCTTCTCTGATAGAATTAATTTTTAGAAGGATTCATGTGTGTACTAGGCGGTTCTTTGATTTACGTAACAATACGTAAGTATTGTTAAGATAATGTAACTATATTGGTTCGACACTTACCTTCTACATAAACCCGTAATCCCATGTTGCGTACACCGCGTTGCCGACACCGGCCCCTTTAAAAAGAAACACACCATAAATTTAGTTTTCAACACACATGTTGGGAAACGAGTACGTATCATCACAGTTAGTTTGAAACGTTATCCTGGGATACTCGTATGTGTACGGCAAAATAGACAAAATACTCACAGTTGTTTTACTTCGCCATAAATTCTTCACCGCAAAATAGGCGAATTTGGAAAAGTAGCCTTTGTTGAATGAATGCGGCAAAGAATGCATGGTCATGTGAAACGACTGCGTAGTTAGGCTGCCTACCCTGTAGGGGAGACCCGTGCACATAGGGCTATGGGGTACGATGTGTCACTGAATGTTTTACTGATATTCAGTGTGGTGTGGTTAGGTTGGCAAAGCTGATCATGATTAACTGATTCAGTGTGGACATACTAACCAGGTGGCAATGTTCTGACTTCATTTCTAAGGAAGCGTTAAGTATTTTCTGATCATTCCAAATCAAAAAAAAAAAAAATACTGGCAACGTGTGTTTGTTTTAATATTATTTTTCGTCACTTTAATACTCCTATTGAAGAAGAAGATTGCGATTTACTGAAGTTTTTATCATCTTCATGCAGTGAAGGTAAGTTACGGTAACTAATTTTATAGGTCAAATCTGACCACTAGGACAATGATGAACTACCGGGACAAAATGGGTCAATGATGAGAAATCATGGGTCATATGCTACAATGATTTTTCAAACGTTAATCACATATGGCTTGGACATAAAAGAGAGCAATTACCAAAAGAATATACGAGGGAAAATATAAAAGAGAACAATTAATTTAGTTACAGAAGCAGGGCCGGATTTAATTGCAGGGCCCCAAGCACAAAAATGTGTTACCCCCCCCCCCGAAAAAATAGCTCCATCTTTATTAAATAAAAAATGTATTATAGTACAAGTATTTTCTGTACAGATACAAATGAAAACTGATAATTTTTATAGAATTACTTCTAGGCTGTCCGGGTGACGCCGCGTCGTTGGCATATAGGCCGACGTTTCGCCTGTCATGTCGCAGGCTTCTTCAGGGTACTGACTAGTCGGTACCCTGAAGAAGCCTGCGACATGACAGGCGAAACGTCGGCCTATCTGCCAACGACGCGGCGTCACCCGGACAGCCTAGAAGTAATGGACTCGAGTCGCGGAAGCCTACGTGTACAATTTTTATAGAAATTTTTACATGTTTTTACATTTTTTACATTACATACATTTTACATAATTTTACTACATTACACATTTTACATTGTACTAATTTATCATGTAATAAATATTTTTTAAAATGTTTTGAAATTGTACATTTTGTTACACAGTAGACTACTTGATTAACAATTATTTCACAGACAAAAAAATAAGGTATGCTTATTTTTCCGAAACGCAGGGCCTCTGGTGAATGGGGACCCCCAAGCAACTGCTTGTTTTGCTTGTAGGTAAATCCGGCCTTGTGCAGAAGGTAGAAGCATAAGAAGTGCAGCTGATGCATGCAGTATGCAGATGAAACATTTAAAACGGAAGGAAAAATTATAAAATCACTTTCTTGTGCAGAAGTTGAACTAAAATCAGAATACAACCAAAAGCAAGTTTTTAATTACATTCAATAGGAAGTGACTGCTGGCTGCAAAATGTTTTTCCTTTTTGTCATAAAAATGCCGCAAACTTGCCTGACAACCTGCCTGACAAAATATTAAATTTTCATATTTATGTTTACAAAAAGAAATTACTGGGAACAATTGGTTAGCAGAATGTTTCAAAAATGTAAACAGTTGTTCTTAAGCTCTCCAGACGGGTGTAGTATTGCTCATAACACAGCATTATGTCGACAAAACGTGCACGATTTTTCAACAATTATCAACCTTTAAAGCTAGAATCTAGGCTAGGTTATCCATCATGCTTCTTCAATTTAGATGAAACAAAAACATCAACAGTTGAAAACGGCGGAAAGGAAATTGCTGAGAAGAGTTGTAATGCTGTATGTATGTTCTGGGAAGGAAACTCTTGTAACAACATTTTGTATTGTCCGCGCTGATGGCAATTACTGTTCATGTTTCTATTTAACTTCATTTTTTCTCGAGTGCATTTTCTTGAACACGAGCTGTTTGTGCTCGTCAAATTCCTTATTTTTAAAATGATAGTGAATCCTCAATAATGAAAGATAGGTTGTTATTCTGAAATAGCCAGGGCCCATTTTACTCCACACACTAACTCGTGGCCCTGGTATGTGCAACGATGAGTCATTGATAATTTTTCACATTTTTTTCTCCACCAATAATTGTTTCGTTACTATAACCACCCAATGTTAAAATATGCATATGTCTTTATTTGTACAAATAAAATAAAATAAATAATCTTCAATGCAAGGGATTTCTGAATGCTTAATTTTTGTGGAGCATGGTATTTCAGTTTCCCCTGCTAACGTCCTCCCCACTAGACGTGACCCTACGATAGCTTCCCTCCTAGATCGAAGAGGAGCTCTGAGACATTTCGGGTACCCTCGCTCGTTTGACGCTAGATGGACACGCCTGTCTCAAACTGAGCATCGCTTAATTTCCAACGCATCGCGTGGTAAAATTCTTTTTGCGTACACACATTATGCTTCTCTGAATCTATACGAACATTATCACTTTGAAGTCAAGTGATTATTGTCATTCATACAAATTTTTCAAATCGCCTGGCTAATAGTATGAAATTTAAATGGCAACTCTTAACATTAAACATATTCCAAATTATTAGATGAAAATAACATTAGTGTTCATACTATTTATTATTCATGATTTCTTCGGAGGATTAGCTGGAATCGCATATCGACATAGATTGAAATGACCAGTCACAGGCGCGTCCGATCTTGTCGCTAGTTATAGTAGTCAAAACTATTTCTTGGGAGTTGGGATTACGGGAGGCTTTATGATTAACCCCGGGAGACTTTATGAATAACCTACTCGAACACAATTTTTTTTTCTGCGGAGTATCAAGGATATTAATTTCTTCTTCTTCTTCTTCTTCTTCTTCTTCTTCTCCATTTCAGGGATTAGGCAGAAATGCCTGTTCCGTCTTCGCTCTGCACATCAGGACCATCTCTTTCTGGGTCGGCCGATATCTCTTCTTCCCTTCGGTTGGTAGTTCATCACTAATTGTGGAATACGATCTTCCTCCATTCTTTCGGTACGGCGCCGCCATTCTTTCCTGTTTTCTACGATCCTTTCATTTATGTTGTATATATCTAGTTCTTTACGGATGTCCTCATTTCTTATCTGGTCTTCTGGATCTGGATATTAATTTCAATGTCCAAAATGCATGATTTGGGAAGCTCTGCGAGACGTCTACTGGAATGCGTGGTTTTTTAAACAAGGGAGTGATGGTGCACGATTAACGAAACGAATAGTATAAATAGGCGTATAATTGCACATGCAAATGTGGTATGATTAAAGAAACGAGCGACGATAGGAGCGAGTTTCTTTGTTAACCAAGAGTGATATTATACGCATTTATACACGTGTTACGTTCAATATTTTTTCGTTTCCATTCAAAAATATTTTTATTTTGAATGATAAAAATATATCTTTCACATTCCATATTTACTTTGATGGTGTCATTTTCATTCCGAAGAAGACCAATTTTAATAGGCCTTGCCTGTGTATTTACGATTACCATAGTGACTTAATGAATTTAGAAAGCATGGAGGATTACAATAATATTCCGGACGAAATATTAGAAGAAGCTGTCAAAACCATTAAAGCATTACTTCGAACTAACTGTAAGGGCATGTTAATATTGGAACAACACATGTTAATATTGGAAAGGAGAAAGACGAATCAGTTCTGACTCAGACATTTTGCTGATGTACTTTCCAAGCGGGTAAATACACCTGACGATTACATATTTTTATAATTGTAATCCGCTAATACCAAATGATTTACATGTAACACACTCATTCTTATTAAATATTGTATGTTGTTCCATTAGTCAGCTTGTGCCGAATCAACATGCTTATGGTCAGACTTGTTTATTTTGAAGACGTGGCGTATAAAGGAGTATATAGATATTTTAAATTATAAATTATTTATCTATACTCTACTATAAATTATAAACTCTGTTTGCCGCCAAATTTTCTGACGTCTCCCACGTGGCTATGTTCTCAATTGCTCGGACGTAGGGCTGGACTTTGAGAGACATTGTTGTTGTTGTTATTATTATTATTATTATTATTATTATTATTATTATTATTATTATTATTATTATTATTATAAATTTTGTAAAGTTGTTAAGTTCTGTAATGATAAGTTAGTGTATTCTACCACCACGTTTTCAAACTTAATTGCAGAATTAGTAATAAATCTAATCATTTCTCTCGTAATAATATAAATGAACTCAACATTTCGCGTTCCGTTCAATGTACGCATGCACACGAGAGTGCGCGTGATCATTTGAACGCCAATGAATTCAGCTGCATTCGTCGATTGGTTCTGCCACTTAACAATCAACGTTGCCCATTGACCTCTTTCTTGGGGTAATTTAAAAAAGAACTTTTAGTTTAGCAAATGTATTGCCCATGAAAATCCAGAGCCAATCGGTAAACGTTACTATCTCCGCTTCCGCAGATATCTTATTCCTTACTAAAGACCCAGCAATTAAAATGCTGACGTACTTTTCCCAAGGTTTTGTCAAACTTTCAATATCCTGAAGACGAAACTAATTGGGTTTATAAACCAAAATCTCACGTTAATACGAGTATTTCTGGAAAACATTCAGGCGTCCATTCTCTCAAAAATTCGATTCAGTCTCTCTCAACAACCATGACGTCCACCATCGCTAATTCCCTCATCTTGTTATTTTACCATTTTACCATTGTTAATGCAACTCGTACAAATTTATATTTTCATATCGTGACACGTAACACAGTTAAAATTTAATTTGGAAAATCAAACGTTCTGGTGGATTACGTGCTTGAGCCAACTCGTCAACTCAACACCCACGTGACTGCTTACGAGGGCACGATAAGCTGCCCCACCTGGAAAACACGGTGGCTGTCGGGCTCGGCGAGGAGGTAGCAGCGGTTGGTGGGAGAGGGCTGGGGAGAAGAGGGGGAGACGGACGAAGAGGGCGTGTCCACGTGAGATTCGATAAGCGTTTACACCTGGAGGCGGGGGCGTTCCGCTTATCGACCCCAGAGGCCGCCACCGCCGCGTCGCCGCAAATTGAAAACACACACACATCGGACGGCGCGGGCAGGGCGGGAGGAGAGTCGATGAAAGCTACGATGGCAGCTTCGAGAGGGTGCTGAACAGGAGAAGAGGGTGGAGGAGGAGGAGGAGGAGGAGGAAGTGAGTAAATGGAGAAAGAGGATGTGGGGGTTGAAGCATGAGGAGGATGTGGAGACAAATTGGTAAGATTGAGGAGAGAGAAAAGGGAGAGAAAGAGGAGTAGTAAAGGAGAAGGAGAACAATGTGATGGGAAGGAGAAAGAAGATAAACCAAAAGGTGGGGAGAATGAAGAGGTGAGGAGAAAAAATAAATGCGAAAGTGGAGGAATTTGAAAGGAGGAGGAAATAGAGGGACTGTGTGGGAGAGGGGAAACAGGATTGTGAAAGAGGATAAGGAAATGCATGGTATGAGGAGAGTAAGAAAACGAAGGCGATGATATGCAAGGAGGAGAAGACGAAGGGACGAGATAGAACTAAAACAGTCTAAGATAGTGCTTCGTGTGAATAATACGATTTAGTTCTATTTAATCGCTTCCTAGATCACGGGATCCTAGTTCACGTTCCGATCTCGAAGATGTGAGGTCATTTAACTAGAGGATACTTTAATTGAAGTCGAGAATTTTAAAGGTCAACATCTCGGTTTGGACTATTTCTTGCTATACTCCAATATATTCCAGACAAACTATAGATTTATCATCAAAGAATGGAACACAAAATGCGTCGCATTTAAAAGAAAACGAAACATACAAACGTTTGTTTCTAACAGCTAAAGAATGTCATTTTCATCCTCATCCATTTGGGCATTTGTCAGAATCCATTTGGGATTCAGCCTAGAATGTTCTTCATTCTGGTGAATAATAAAGAAACAATTTTTACCATAGTTCAAGGACCATAAGAATGTAAGATACTAGGTATTTACATGTAAGCTCAAAGATATACACAGGCAATATTTTGTTTAAAGAACGTTAGGTTCTTTGCTTATCTGGAAGGTTCACATCGTAAAGCCCGCCAGCAGCCGACACGAAATGTCGATCTGCCTTATGTTCTTATCACCGTCTACTCCTCTCGTTACTTCCTTTCTCTCACGTCACCGCTGGGCCAGCGGTCGCCAAAATAGCCCGTCGCCGCCTCGCCTCGGCGGTTCAGCCCTCCTTCCTCACGCCCTCGCGCCCCGCCCCTCGATGCCCTTTTCTCCCATCACGCCCTTCGATGAACACCACCCTTCCTCTTTCTACGACTCTCCCTCGCACCCCACCCCTCAATTCCCCCCTCCCTCCCTCGA
>BOPP01000066.1:3385745-3397476 GCA_017312745.1 Gryllus bimaculatus | reverse complement strand
CCACCCTTAAACACCGCCCCTCTCTCGAATCCCGCCTTTCCCTCGTGCCATGCCCTCTATTGCACCACACAACTCCCTCTCACGCGCCCTGTTCTGCTCTTCATCTACGCCCCGCTCCTCCCCTCTCCCCCCTCCTCCGCTCCCACTCGCCGCCCCTTCCGACGTCCAGCTCTTTCCATGGAAACCTCCCTCCTCGTACCCTTAATTCTTTGGGCGCCCATTCCTTCGCACGGACGACATAATCTAGATGGACACCTGAGAATGAGTGGCAGTGCTGACAACTTAAGAATTACATTTCACCTTTTCCCTCTCTGGCCGTCGCGACACACAGTACCTCGCTCGCAGTACACGACGCGCATGACATGGCTTTTGTGATGTGTTGGGCACGCATTCGGAATATCTTTGCGACAGACCGTCTACCCGCCAAAAAGCAGTGCGGGACGTGTTGCTCACCAATAAGATAAACAATGTTTAAAAGCACATACATGATCTTTGTAATATAAGTTTTTACACATGTTTATTAGCAAGAAACATATCTTCGAAAACTCTACATTCCCTAGAAGTTTGTAACATACACTTCAAATCTCTGTGGAGAGAGGATTAATTAAATGAAATCTACATTTATTATACTCCTGATACATACAGCAATCTAATTCAAGAACAGTAAATCAAATTTCAAATTTTAATTCTTCTGAATTCTTTTACAGGTAGGCTACAAATCCCTTCAATGCATTTGCCAACAAACACCACTTAACACTTCAGCAGGTTATCGTCTCTTGAGCCTTGCGTTCCAACGCTCTCCGAAAGCATTCCCGTCTGCAGAGGCCTCCCTTGTTACACAGAATTCATTACCGAACTTCAAAGCAGCCAGACACTCGATATTCATGAGGCATCGACCTGTAACGACCGGCCCGTGCTGTGTCGGGGGCGGATGGGCTAAACGTAGCAGGCGCTGTGTATGCAGCACGCGACGCACAAGAGACCGGGGGATGCGTTCCTTGGAGGTTTCCAGGCGCGACGCAATTCTCGTCAATGACGTCTTAATGTTCGGGTAGGACACGACGCCTTAGGAGAGCAGTTTTCTACATTCAATACACTGAGAAAATCCCAAGTATTGTGTATGAGTAAATGAGCTCATATTTATTTGAGACACGTAACAGTTTTACCTAACGGGGAAACAAGAACATTTGCAGCAACAATCCCACATTTTCTTTGAGTTGTATTTTTGATAACATTGCTACGTATCAAAAATCACCCCTCATAGTGTATCTAACCACATTATAAAGGAATTTAGAGACGGCCAGTTGGTTAGAAATGTTCGTAAAGTAAATTCATACAATGCGATTACTTTTTCCGTTTATGTAACTAAATATGCCTATAAAAATCGTTGATTATGTTTATGTTAATAGCACGCGTGCAATTAAAATTACACCGTGAAATGAAAACTACACGTCCACCAATTAAACTTCAGAAAAGGAACAAAATCGTTTAATTAAGACACTATAACATACGTATCAAAGGTTTCCAGTATTTCCTGCAAACAAAACAATGCAAGGCCTACTAAAATTGATCTTAATTAAAATGTCTTTAAATTCTTAAATGGAAATCGAAAAATATTGAAGGTAACATGTGTATAAAGGCATATAATTGCACTCGAATATAAGAAAACTCCCTCCTATCATCGATTGTTTTCTGGAACATATGTGCAGTTATCCCCTTCTTGATAGAATCGTGTCGGTAACTACTACAAAAGCATTCATTCTTCCATTTTAACAAAGGTCATTAGTTTTAAAATGATCACGCTCTCAACGTTTCTTCATACTGTATCTTATTATTTGTGCGTTCTTTCATTACAAATTTCTTTTGATTTACTGAATAGTTTAACTAAGATGACAGAAACGAAACATTGAATCGAATTACAAAATTAAAAGCAATCATTAACAAGCCAAAGCAAATAGAAACGTAATTTTTATACTCCAAAAGCGCCTGTAGAGGTAAATAGACCGGTGCGCCAAACTCCTTTATACTGAAAACTTTATACTTAATTTTTTGTGTTTTACTGAAATTTACTTTTACTTAAAGTTTTATACTTAATACTGAATTTTTTATATTAATATTTAATATTATATCAATGTACAACGAAGGAATCAGATCTATATTTTATGTTACGACAACGTAATGAATAGATGAGGTTTTTCCCAACTCTGTAGAAACACCAAAAATATACTTTGAAACACACACACACACACGTGCGTGCGCATGCGTGTTGCTTTTCTAGTACACACATATGCCTGCTGGGTTTCTAGTACAGGTAAAATTTAATAAGGATTCATTCTACATGAACAATATCAGCATGATTTAAAGCGAGTTAAAAGAGCAACAAGTAATTAAAATTACTGGTCAATACAACTCCGCCTTTCTGAAGCTGTATTTAAAAGTAATCATTGTTAACAGTTGATAAGAATGCCAATAGAAGGCATCATTCGGAAATATTAAATTCACGTGATTTTTTTCCTGTATCGGCAACAACTTTAGCAGAAACAATTTTTGTAGTTAATTGGTTTCCATCGAGTTACTACTTTCAGAATTGTATTTAATATCTAAGTATTTAGGTAAATGAATTTAAAAAATTGAACTGATTAGTAATGTATAATATATCTTATTGTTGCATTGCCACCTGCATGACTTCAGTATTACAAATAGAATACGTAATTTTTAATGTAATTATAAATTAAACATAAAATAAAAATTTTAATTAATGAGGAGATTTTATTTGCAAAGTAGCCTTAGTAAATGCCATTCGTGCTTCCGAAATTGTCAGAGGTAATACCATGAGACCTTTGGAAATTTTTGATAAATTTATCTGAGAATTTTCAGAGCACGAGTGGTATTTATTAGGACTATTCCACGAATGAAATTATGTCCAACAGAGTTACAAAATGGGCTAAATATTGAAAATAACTGAAAGCTATGTTAAAATCCAACAGGTTATGTTACAGTACATACGCGGGTTTTTGGACATCGACATAGCGATTAGCGTATACCACCTCACAAGAAAAATGAGCCCCAGTTCATGATCGGTCGGTAGAGAGAAAAGGTAATTTCATGAGTGGAATAGTCATATAAATCCACTCATTCCTTCGTGATTCCTGAAGTTTTCATAGTTTCCAATTGTGGAATTACCTATGATAATAATCACCTGTGTATAAAATAGTACATTACAGTACATAAATTATATTGTATAATGTAGGTCACTAGTAAAAGCGGTAAAGTTTTGGATAAACACAGCGTGCTAAAAACTCACTTTTTAGCACTAGTGCTCCAAGGGAGATGATGCTAAATTGTTCAGATAAAACTGTTAATGCATCATAGAAAAAATTGTCTGACCACATCAGCTACTACTATCTTTAATGTAACACAGTACTCAACTTAGTGATTTGTGTAAATTAATATGAAAGTCAGTAAGGCTGACTGAACAGTAGTGGCAAAAGCCATTTTGTTTTGCTTGAAACTTTCCATCACGAGGTATATCGGACTCGTGTCACAACCTTTCCTACTCGCAAAATATAATGCCATATTTCACAAACCACTCATATCATAAATAACAATATTTGCATTATAAATATTTTTGTTACATTTCCATTTCACGTTTCCAGACAACTTTACGTCCTATTGAAAACGACCAAATCATACATGCGTAAATCTAAAAAATTCCGTAAATAACAACAAATCATTTTTTTAATGAATTGCACGTAGAGAAATAGGAATCATATGGCGTTAACATTCATATATTCGTAGCCTTCGTGGCACTATGTTCGATCAAGAGCCACCTGTGTTGGTTCCCAAACCCTTTCGTACAAATTTTAGAGAAAAGGGCTGCCTCGAGTGCAGTTGACTACGTAAGAGGAGAGCTGGGACGGGTAATAAGTATCGATCGTAATACAAACAAGTAATACTGAAGAAGTCTACAACCAGTTTCAAGGAGACGCGTCCTTTCGAAATGTAGAATTTACTGCTAGTTGGAAGTAGAATCATTCTAGTATTTCAATCGATACGGCTTTGAAATTTCTATTGTATCTTTGTTAATAAATATGAGTGCTTTAGATACTTTATAGTATTTGGAGCTTCAGTTTTTTGAAAGTTTACCTTCTTATATATCTTCCATTGAAAATGTTTTAAGTACTCTTACATTTAGATAAAACTAAGATAAGTAAAGATAATAAGTATTTACTAATGAGTAAATTAACGTAATCAAGTAATGTACGAAAAAAATCAAATATGCAACACTATTTACAACATACTGTGTACAAACACATTGAAAAATATGTTTGTATAGCGTATCTGCTAACAAACCCATGTCAATTTATTACTAAAATGCAACGGAAATACAATATTAACATATGCGGTTCTCTTTCCTTTATATCCTTTAGTACCTAAAATCCCTAGCACAAGTATTCTTATAAACCTAAAGAGATCACCGTAAGGACTGTTATCATTCCTTTCCCTTGAATCAGCTCCACTTTTATCACAACTACAGCTCCCACAGTTATCTGTGACGTCAGTTTCGGCATATACCGATCTGCTACAGGGTCTCTGGTTTGTAGCATGAGCCTACTTCTGCTTCGCTAGTAACACACTTTGCTTTTTCTATTACAACGCTTTTTCTAGTGGAACATATCGAATGTAAAATCAAAGAGAAAATAACAGAACATGGTTGCACTTTTTGTGAACAAATCAAACCTTACGCTGAAATATTACTGAAACAATCTTCATTGATATTCTGCTTTGTGTTGTTTGCGGGTTGCTTGCAGTTTGATTGCAGGTTGCTTGCAGAGGAATCGCAGCTTTCAGATCGCTTGCTCTAGACATTGTAAGATATTAAGAACCTTGGAGAGACGTAATTGTCAATATTGTGTGCCAAACCGTTTCCTACGCGAAGACACTACGCACCTGTAAATTAACAGAGGCTGTCTGACGATTCCTCTACGTACAGGCACGTGCAGCTTGCCGGTCGTGAGTGCCGGATTGACTCCTGTTCGGTACGAAACGCTGTCGCCGCTACAGCATCTGCTGTTTTGTCTGCGGTGGTTACAGAATCCTGCTAGACCTCTCCAGTGGATATGATCGATTGGTTAGTGACTTCGGGCACGTCATCTACTTTAGTGATGTAAGTGTAGAGCGTGTTTTTATCACGTGAGAAGTTGGTGATCTTCTCCCGCTGGATGGCGAGATGCGGCACTGACCTACGGAGGCTTTCTCCAACCAGGTAACTCCCACCTGCGTGGCACCGCCTCAGTCGGGGTAAACACTCTCTTTTTTTTAGTGCGGTAGTGTAGTTCATGTGTGCTTGTGTGTGTTTGTTAGTAAGAGGTGATGATAGAACAAGGAAGAAGAAGGAAAGATCAGTCGCGCGCAGTCCGTGGCCCGTTTGTTAGGGTACTGCTCCGACATTCATCGGATGCTAACCGGACAAACCAGAGAATGAAAAGAAAGAAGTCACAGAAGGGACTTTATATAAACATCATTTTGTATAATCATATTTTCATTTATCGTTTTTTAAATTTTAACTATTTTAGTTAATTTCATGTTTTTTGCATTTGTATGTTTTATTTGATTCTTGGCTTTATTTGATTCATAAATATGTGTATATATATATAATATATATATATATATATATACTATAATATATATATAATAATATTAATGTATATTTGACGGGTTGCACCAAAATTTTAACGTCTGAGGAAAGTTTGTAGACCGTGGGGCATACGAAAAATATACGTCCCTACCCATCTGACTATTGAAGAGCAGTAGGTTCAGAAGAGGTCGCACCAGCATTACCACACACTACTGGAATTGCATCCCTCCCCATTCCGTTTCCTCTACCGGAAACGCATCATCGAAGAGCTCGCGTCTAACGCAAGATTCGGCACGAAACGCGGGAGCGCCCGCACTATTATGCAAGCTACCGATCGATGGTCCACTGACCTGGCGCCACCTCCCCCCCCCCGTCCCCATCCTTCCCCATTTCGCACGACGTTTAAACGCGCGCCTTCCCCCCTTACTACCTCAGGAATGCAGCTGGCACTTCGACGCCTACTACATAGAATCTTTTATTCACTGTAATTTCGGGTTCGTTTTAAATTAATATTAATACTACCATAAATTATTATGATTAATACAATATTAAGAAATTATTATTAATTGTATTAAAATTATTACGATTATTAAAATAATTATTGTTATTGACAATATTAATTATATTTTTTGTATTGACAACTTCATTTCTCAAAGAACATGAAGAGTTCAGCAATGAATAATGTATCAATGGATGTGTCTGTGTATGTCTGTCTGTCTGTCCCTGTATATGTCTCTGTGTCTGTCTCTGTCTCTGTGTCTGTCTCTGTGTCTGTCTCTGCCTCTGTCTCTGTGCCTGTCTCTGTGTCGGTCTTTGTCTCTCTGTCGGTCTCTGTCTCTGACTGTCTCTGTCTCTGTCCCTGTATGTCTGTCTGTTTGTGTGTGTGTGTGTCTGTCTGTCTGTCTGTCTGTGTGCCTGTCGGTCTGTGTGCCTGTCGGTCTGTGTGCCTGTCGGTCTGTGTGACTGTCTGTCTGTGTGCCTGTCGGTCTGTGTGACTGTCTGTCTGTGTGTCTGTCTTTCTGTGTGTCTGTGTGTCTGTCTGTGTGTCTGTGTGTCTGTCTGTCTGTGTGTCTGTCTGTCTGTGTGTCTGTCTGTCTGTGTGTCTGTCTGTCAGTCTGTCTGTGTGTGTCTCTGTAGGTCGGCCAATTTTTTTCAAAAATTTACGTAATAAGCTGTTTAATACGGTCATGTACATTTTTTTAACTAGTCGTTTTTGCGTAATGTCTTCTTGAAATTAATAAATATATAGAGGTTTCACTACAGCTATAGGCAACGAGAAAAGTTGTATGAATGATATGAAAATCAATTAATTTAATTTTAATTATTATTTCCTATTGAAATGACAATATTCATTATATTTTTCCTTGCACGCTCTTTTACGTTTTACTCAATGTAGAGGTGTATTTTTGTTTAAGCAATCCGCAAAGCGTAATAGAAATTTCGCAACAATGCCGCATCGATTGAGAAGCACTTGTTTTGTTTACATCTTATCTCTTCCGAGAAACCATAGAATCTCTTCTTTTGAAGAGCATTTACAGTCTCTGAAGTGTGGATGATACAAGTCGGCGATAAAACGAAACGCTATAGGAACTGTTATATTACGACGATAGGCATCTCACTAATGTTGCTAATTATTTTGATGTCAATTGCATATATTCTAATTACTAGATTGATATTATCCAAACGAATATGCATAGTTTTGATAACGCTGCGCTGGCAACAGTGGGTTGTTTACTTCTTGGTTGATTGGACGTTTTGAAATAATGGCTGAAGTGTTAGTACCCCAGAAAATGCAATTTTTCAATATTACGTAGCTTTTTCCAATAACGCGAGAAAGTATGTGCTGTTATAGCATCACTAATTGTTTTTATTATTATTATTATTTCACAATATCTCGAATAATAGAAAGCAAGTCTTTAAACCAACTCGTAGTAAGTGATGCAGAACGTAGAAAATTAACTAAAATCAGAATTGTATTTATACTTTATAATAAGAGTCTAGAAGAATAGCAAATCTCTTTTTACTTTCCCGTATTCATACATAGTAATATACGTAGTATAGGGAAAGTTATGTAATCCTCCGAAAAATCGAGATTTCAACGGAAATACTCGTTTTGGGGTCCTCAGATACCAAAAAATGTTTTTTTTCCAAACGTCAGTCTGTCCGTCCATCTGTGAACACTAATAGCGCCGAAATCATGCCTAGGAGTTTTTCCAAAATGAAAAAAACAACGGTCCATTTCGCCTGGGTCGATGCTCTACGATTTTGAAAATCATTAATTTTTCAGGGTACTATACATGAATATACATGAAGCCTCCTGGACATTTTCACAATTTTCTCAAAAACTGCTTCATTTTTTTACTTTCTCGCCTTACAAATTATTCGAAAGTTACGTAATCGGGCGCCAGAAATTTCGCCGAAAAACCTTATAGCCAGGTTCCGGTAACGAAAAAGTGGATAAATCCTGTTGCTAAATTTAGAAAAAAACTTCTGTAACTCGTGGGTTACCAGAATCTATGTTGTGTAGGTTATTGATACAGAAAAATCTATTGTCGGCCGTCTGCCCGTCAAACTGTGAACAACGCCAGCGGCTAAACCGTTGAGCCAATTTTCTCCAAACTTTATATTTCCCAATCTGGCTGATGTTGCGGCCCTGAAATTTGAAACCGATATTTTAATTTTGGGGAGTTGTTTACATAAAGCCCCTGAAACATTTTAAAAATGTTCCAAAAAAATTAGGCGCTAGTGTTGTCCACAAACACCAGACGGACGGACGTTTTGAAAAAATACAAATTTTTGGTAACAGGGCACCCCAAAACGTGTATTTCCGTTCAAATCTCGAAATCGATTTCCTGCGGCAATACATAACTTTCCCTATACTACGTATATTACTTCGTATATACTTATGTATACGGGAAAGTAAAACGGGATTCCACAATAGCATTTCGTGAAAACAGCTTGGCGAGTACAGTAAATTCGTAGTCGTTACATCGGATGGTCATGTGCAACACAAGATTACAAAGAAAATGTAGTTTTTTCCTCATAATTGCTAGTGTAAATTTTAAGAGTTTCAATACAAACGTGTATCATTTTAATTATTAATATTTTACAATTACAACTTTTAAATTGTCATTTTTTCAATGTTTCTTATGTTTTATACTCCTCCTTTACCTAGAATAAATGCCTTTTTTCATGCCTATTTTAGTAAATGTAAATGCCTTTTTGCCTGCCTATTTTAAGTGAAATAAATGCCTGAACTTACCGAGTCTATTTATAATATTACCGTTTTCCTTCATGCGGTTCATGGACACTGCGCTAGTTTTCCAGCGTGCGATTCCGAGTTCGATACTGGATCGGGACAAAAATAGATCCAATAAATATAATTCAGTTTCTGTAGCTGTGTGACAAAGAAAAGTTCAGAGAGGTGAAGTTTGCTGTATTCGCTAATAACAATAAGTAATGAGCTTCACGTCTCTCTGTCTACGAGCCAAGCGTGTAAATTAAACTAGTGTAAACGAACATGTTAGCTAACCGGCAAAATCAGAAAAAAGACCGAAATGCCAAATGTGAACAGAATAATATCGTTTACAATAAAATACATTATAATTGATATAATTAAGCCATTAACTAAATAATACTTAAACAAGGGGGCGACCCGGGAAGACTAATGTCAGACCTCTCCCCATTCACCTTTAAGAAGATGAGATCAAACCTCCCTCTGTTCATGCGGAATTCGTGGAGGACAAAAACGGGTTCGCTTCAAGGTTTCCCGAGGTTCATTTGTTTTCCATACCTTGCATTCGCCGCTCTCGACGTCGCCGCCCACGACGTCGCCGCCCTCGACGTCGCCGCCCTCGACGTCGCCGCCCTCGACGTCGCCGCCCTCGACGTCGACGCCCACGACGTCGACGCCCTCGACGTCGACGCCCTCGACGTCGACGCCCTCGCCCTCGACGCCCTCGACGTCGACGCCCTCGACGTCGACGCCCTCGACGTCGACGCCTTCGACGTCGTCGCTCTTGCTACAGCTCTTGCCGCCGCTCTTGCCGCTGCTCTTGCCGCTGCTCTTGCCGCCGTTGGCATCGCCGTCCGCGTTGCCGAGGTTGGGAGGCCAATTAACTAACCATTCTCACGTGCACACGCATAGCCAACTGATGCAATGGCCAACTCCACGAGCCGCTACTATCTTATTTCCGCAGTCACGGACGCTAGAGATAACTGCGTTTCACGACGAATAGTATACATTGTGCTTTAAAGATAGGATATGATCGATAAAAAAGACCCAAAAATTACGTCTCGAGTTTTTATTTCTCTCTATTTCTCGAGTTTTAAGAATTCGACTTCTTCCTCCCTATGGGCTGCATTATCTTACTGACAGACTAGTCCCTACGCTTAAGGCCAAGAAAAATGGTCTATGAAATAGGTCTTAGGGCCAAGAAATTGGAGGAGCAAAATTATCTTAGAATTTGTATCAGTATGAGAAAAATGCGTAATGTTTTCATAATAAAATGAATAAAAATTAGTATTTCAAAAAACTTTAATATAAATGAAGTGAATAAATTTTACATTAATTTTTGTATTAAAATATTTTTTGGTAATTGTATGCAATAATCTACAAACTGAGGGTTTTTTTGACATTTGGATTCAAATATTTGTTTTCATGTTGACAAAAATTGAAGAGATCAGTGTTAATTATGAAATTACCATTGAGAATCGACCTTTTCCCCTAATTATTTTTATAATGAAATGAAATCTATGAGTTAAACATTAAATGAGAGATCTGTAAAACAATAAAAATCGAAAAAAAAAATTTCTAAAATGAAGCAAGCATAATAAAAATTATCAAGAATAAATCAAGTTAATGAACCAAATGCAGCTCGTCGCCTTCGCCCTTTCCGTCCCCCTCATCGTCTCCGTCGCCGTCTTCGCACCGTCACCTTCATCGTTGTGCATCATAATGTTTCCTGTGTACATCTCATTACTTTCGCATCCGTCTCGCGATACAAAAAGCGCTCTCGAGGTACGAACGCGTAACGCGTAAAACGGCTGCGAACCCATATCTTCACGACTCTCCGATTCAAGTCATAAGATAAACACACACGAACACAAACACTTTTGTGATATCGGCATACCTATATCGCTATATCGAAAACCTCAAGGCATGAAGAGGAGATAGTGGAGTTTGATAGTGTGAGTTAGGTGGCGCAAATATGGAAATAGTGACAAGGATGAGTGAAAACGTTAGTGTGTATTAAACTGTCGTAATTCATTTTCGAATTATTTTTAATGTCTCGTGTGTAATCATACTGGATCTTGGACAATAAATTGGATGCATTTTAAGAAACGAATGTATTAATCAATTTAAATTTTAGATAGTTCGAATATTGCGTAATTATCTCGTTCCAGTGAGGTGCGGGACTATGATTGCAAAGTTCGAGTGATACGGACACCGTTTCGTCCTACGGGAGCGACATCGGCTGTCAGAAGGGAATGGAAGGGGAGAGAACCTTGGGGAAACCAGGGGTAGACTTCCCTGGGGAAATATGTGTGGAGAGGAGTTGCCCCGATCTTCCCTCACGCATACATAAATAAATACACGCATTCTGTCAGCAATCCCGTGTGTCAGAATCTAATTCCAATTTATGCTACATAAAATGATTCAAGAGCCACTTTCTGCTCACCAAACCCACTTCTCCGGCTAACAACTTGGCTCCATTGCTAAGGGTATTACACACAAGCTTTCAAAATTCGAGATCGCGCATTTATGTCGCTATTTTTAGCATGTAGTGCCTGCATGTTACAATCCTGTACGACTCGTCTGACATATTGCCCAGAATTACTCGTCAATGTTGAATTAAGGAAATGTTCACGTCATTCCGTGCCGCAGTGAGTGATAAATCCCCTCCTATTTACCTAGCACAACCCTGGCCCTCCGACTGCAGAGAGAACGTTGGGTTTGAACCTGGTTGAGCTCCAGCGCAGGTACAAACTTGAAAATCTCGTTTAGCGGTGTTTGCTTGGACAAACAAGTCCGCTCGCCCGCTCGCCAGCTCGCCCACCCGCTCCCCCGACCAATCACCATCCGCCCGCCTG